>WNGS01148779.1:21028-38528 GCA_020271785.1 Procambarus virginalis | reverse complement strand
AGCTAATAGCTTGATTCTGCGGGCACAAATAGCAAATACAGGTAGTAAATACACATACAGTTGACTGATATTTGAGAGGCGGGACCAAAGAGCCGAAGCTCAACCCCCGCAAGCACACATACACACAGGTGAGAATACATAAAAATACAGCACACTTTTTGGCAGTCCAAAAAGCTTTGGGAGAGCAGGTTACTATACAAACTAGAGAGGCAGGCCGGAGTAGCCAGAATCGCACTAACATGGGTAAGGGATTACCTGACAGACAGGTGTCAGAGAGTGACAGTGAGGGGGGCGAGGAGTCAGACTGGCGTAGAGTAACAAGCGGGGTGCCTCAAGGATCACTCCTGGTCCCACACTATTCCTCATTTACGTAAATGACTTGGCTGCAGGAATTGAGTCCTATACGTTGATATTTGCAGACGATTCGAAAATAATGAGGGATGAGACAGTAGAGGATTGTAAGATCCTCCAAGATGACATACAAACATCGGAGCTGGTCCGAGAAATGGCTGCCAGAGTGCAACACCAGCAAATGTAAGGTGATGGAAATAAGATCAGGTGCCAGGACACCGAAAGGCCAAAATATACGATGAAGGGGAAACTACCTCCTTACAACGACTAGAGAAAAAGACCTGAGTGTGGACATAACATCAAACCTAACTCCAGAGGCTCACAAAGAATAACGTGAGCCGCATACTCTACGATGGCAGAAGTCAGTCTCCTTCAGGAACTTGAATAAGGAGGCTTTTTGATCATTGTATACCGCCTATGTGAGCCCAGTTTTAGTGTATGCGGCACCATCCTGGAGCCCCATCTAAAAAAAAATACACATAATGAAGCTGGAAAAGGTGCAGAAGTTTGCAACAAGACTTCGTCCCAGAGCTGCGAGGGATGAGACATGAAGAAAGACTGAAGGAACTAAACATGACGACGTTAGAAAGGAGGAGAGAGACGGGAACATGATACAGATGTACAAAATACTTATAAGGATTGATAGGGTGGAAAAAGAGGATATGATTTCATTAAACACCAACAGAAACAAGGGGGCACGGGTAGAAGCTTCAGACAAATGTGTCATAGAGATGTTAAGAAAGTTTCGTTTAGAGTGAAGAGAGTGAGTAAATGGAATGCGCTGACTGTGCAGGTTGTCGAGGCAAACTCAATACACAACCTTAAAAAACACGTACGATAGGAAAATTTGGTCANATGCGAAGGCTAAAAATAGACGTAATTCAAATTAATCGGCTGGCAAAAGTGACGTATTGTCCTGTTTCTGTTTTGGGTCCTCTGGCTTAGTCTGTTAGGTTAGGAGAGGAAACTTTCAATTGACGGTTTTCATGACGTTTTGAAACCTTAGGAGAACTTCCTGTCCTCTAAACCTACCAGAGGACCATTCATAACTTGCTGTTTTGGAAAAAAAATTCTAAAATTTAATTAGAAAATTATCTTTTATTTTGAATTACGTCGATAAAGCGACGTAATTTGTAAGAGAACGGATTCAGAGGGACATTACAAAAAACGCAAGATAACATAAGCTTGAAAGTTGGTAAGTATTAATCTCCATGTTTGACTATTTGATCACTTGAGGCAGTTAAGTCCCGGGTACAAGTGACAGGATGAACAAGCCAGGAAGATCCTTCCATGTAGGGAACGTTACGTATGCTGCTACGAGTGTGTTCCTTCAGTGCCTTGTGATCAATCCACTCTCACAACACCGGTAATTCTCTCCTTTCAATTTCGGCTTTTTATTGAACTGGTATTTTCCCAGACACATCGACGTTTCTGTGGTTATCTTGAGGTTATCTTGAGATGATTTCGGAGCTTAGTGTTCCCGCGGCCCGGTCCTCGACCAGGCCTCCGCCCCCAGGAAGCAGCCCGTAGCAGCTGTCTAACTCCCAGGTACCTATTTACTGCTAGATAACAGGGGCAATCAGGATGAAAGAAACATTTTGCCCATTTGTCTCCGCCTCCGCCGGGGATCGAACCCGGAACCTCAGGACTACGAATCCGAAGCGCTGTCCACCCAGCTGTCAGGCACCCCGAGTTAGTGCAGAAGCTTCCTAGGGGACCGTGTTGAGGGGGTTGTGGCAGTCCTAGAAGATGCAGTCAACCCAGTAGTATTATGTGTTAATTGATATCTTATGTGAGTGTAGTTTTACTCTCTAGCACAGTAGGTGAGTGTGGTCGCTGTGCCACACAGAGCGAACCAATGTGTGTGACAGGGAAAAGAACAAAGACGTTTTTCTTAAAGCGTAGCCATAACAAGTTATGTACCCTCCACCTCACGTACTCCCCTCCCCCCCCCCTCTCTCTCTCCTTCATCACCCTCACCTCTCCCTCCCTCCCTCCCTCCCTCCCTCCCTCTCTCCTCCTTCATGACCCTCACCTCTCCATCCCTCCCTACCTCCCTACCTCCTTACCTCTCCTCTTTCTCTCTCTCTCTCTCTCTCTCTCTCTCTCTCTCTCTCTCCTCTCTCTCTCTCTCTCTCTCTCTCTCTCTCTCTCTCTCTCTCTCTCTCTCTCTCTCTCTCTCTCTCTCTCTCTCGCTCTTGACTCTCGTCTCACTCTCCAAATATCAGTTGTGTTCTGGAATACTCGGCGCCAGGCCATATCACGTCAAACACTGGAGAAAGTCCAGAGGAGGGCCACCCAGCCTGGTCCCAGAGCTGAGAGGTACGAGTACGAGGGAAAGTTTAAGGCACTGACCCTCATTTCATAGGAAGATAGAAGAGTCAGAGGAGAAATGATACCACATACATTTTTCTCAAAGTTGACAACACAGATATGGTTAGTTAATTAGACATGGGACTACCAGGCAAGGGAACAACGATGGAAAATAAGTATCTAAATGAGTAACAGAGACATTATATATAATTATTTATGTGCTATATATGTAGATAAGGGGAATGCACCTAAATGTTGAGGTGGACTCCATTAATATCATTACATCCAGATTGACAATCCGATTGAAGGCTGAGAGACAGTGTACACACACACATACACACACACACATACACACACACACACACACACACACACACATACACACACACACACATACACACATTCAAGGGGACACAGGTGGAGACTGAGTACCCACATGAGCCACAGGGACGTTAGAAAGAACTTTTTCAGTGTCAGAGTAGTTAACGGATGGAATGCATTAGGCACTGATGTGGTGGAGGCTGACTCCATACACAGTTTCAAGTGTAGATGTGATAGAGCCCAGTAGGCTCAGGAATCTGTACACCAGTTGATTGACAGTTGAGAGGCGAGACCAAGGAGCCAGAGCTCAACCCCCGCAAGCACAACTAGGTAAGTATACACCCGCATAAACACTCACACATACACAATAGTTTCAAAACGTTATACGCCTAAGAGTACTGGGAAGACGGGACACCACGAGCGTGGCTCTCGCCCTGTAAGTACACTTAGGTAATTACACACACACACACACACACACACACACACACACACACACACACACACACACACACACACACACACACACACACACACACACACACACACACATACACACACACCAGAACAAGTCTGCAACACGTGACATCAGCGGACCCTTCACACCTCACCAGGAAGGTGTAGACACTGCACATGTGGATCACCTCATTACCCTCAGTGTGATCTGCTCAACTATATCAGCTTAGTCTTAATTACAACAACTCTCAAAGTCGTTGTAATTATTATCGACAATCTCCTAGCACTTATGCCCAACCACTTGGGCTGGACGGTAGAGCGACGGTCTCTTCATGCAGGTCGGCGTTCAATTCCCCGAGATCGTCCGTAAGTGGTTGGACACCATTCCTTCCCCCCGTCCCATCCCAAATCCTTATCCTGATCCCTTCCAAGTGCTATATAGTCGAAATGGCTTGGCGCTTCCCCCTGATAATTCCCTCTCTTAACACTTAGTTTAATAAATTTAATTTAAGCCGGCATGATTGAGGAAAGATAAACAGGTTTCGTAAATGGGTCATGTGACCGCGCAGTGAATCCTGGCCTTGGCAAGCAGTAAAAAAAATGTCCATCAGCACAAAAGAGAAAATGCAAACGAGACTGTAAGGACAGAGAGAGATAAGAGATGAGGCTTATGTGACGGATGGTCAGATAGAGGAGAGAACTTTGAAGATGACAGGAGATAAGGGAGGCTGGTTAAGAGATAAGGGAGGCTGGTTAAGAGATAAGGGAAGCTGACTAAGAGATAAGGGAGGCTGACTAAGAGATAATGGAGGCTGACTAAGAGATAAGGGAGGCTGACTAAGAGATAAGGGAGGCTGACTAAGAGATAAGGGAGGCTGACTAAGAGATAATGGAGGCTGACTAAGAGATAAGGGAGGCTGACTAAGAGATAAGGGAGGCTGACTAAGAGATAAGGGAGGCTGACTAAGAGATAAGGGAGGCTGACTAAGAGATAAAGGGCCAGACCATGGAAACACAAACCGAAACTGTCTCTATTTCCCGCTTGTTACAACCTGTAATAAAGTTGTTACATCTTGGCTTAACGTGTTTATGACGTATTAGAACGTTGTTACAACTTGCTATATTGGTTGTTATAACTGGTTAGGTGTTAAAACTTGTTCGAACGTTGTACCAACGTCTTAGTTTCGGTGTGTTTTTGGCGGGGATTGACGAAAGCACTTCATTCACTAAGCAGATTCACTTCATTCACTTCATTCACTAAGCAGAAAGCAGATTCATTAAGCACTAGGTTCACTTACGAACCTGTACATCTTTTCTCAATCTTTGGCGGCTTTGTTTACAATTATTAAACGGTTAATGAGCTCCGAAGCACCAGGAGGCTGTTTATAGCAATAACAACAGTTGATAGGGAAGTTTTCAAGTTTGTAAACTGTTCAATAAATGTAACCAAAGCCGTCAAAGATTGAGGAAAGATGTACACGTTCGTCAGTGCTTGCGTAAGTGCTTTCGTGAATCTGGCCCCAGATGTCTAAGATGACTTCCTGATTAAGACAGGAATGAGAGAAGCTGCTTGAAAGATCAATGCATAAAAAAAACAATATTTAGGCACTCTATACTTTAGTAATACGTCACAGTTTTAACGTATTGGTTAATTCCGTAAAAACGTAATGTGTTAGGTCAGAGGACGCGTTACAGCAATACGGACGTAACTAACACATTACCAACCAGCCATCGATATCTTGCCAGATAAATATATTTACACTTTAAGAGATATCAGAAACTCCAAGATGACTCGGAAATCCCTTCGTGTCTGGACTAAGGTGTAGCTGTTTACAGGGAAATGTAATATATTGTTCCCCAAAGACTATAACTTTATTATAATGATTCGAGGGTATATCAGTGTGTGTGTGTGGGTGTGTGTGTGTTGGGTGTGTGTGTGTGTGTGTGTGTGTGGTGTGTGTGTGTGGTGTGTGTGTGTGTGTGTGGTGTGTGTTCGTGTGTGTGAGAGAGAGAGAGAGAGAGAGAGAGAGAGAGAGAGAGAGAGAGAGAGAGAGAGAGAGAGAGAGGAGAGAGAGAGAGAGAGAGAGAGAGGAGAGTGTGTGGTGTGTGTGTGTGTGTGTGTGTGTGGTGGTGTGTGTGTGTGTGTGTGTGTGTGGTGTGTGTTGTGTGTGTGTGGTGTGTGTGCGCGCGCGTGCGTGCGTGCGTGCGTGCGTGCGTGCGTGCGTGGGCACACGCTTCATGGCGGCCGGTGTTCATCTGGAGAACATACGCTGTGTGTCGGGATAATTAATTATAAATACAAGTTAATGAACTGGACGGAAGATCAGCATCCATAACTTAGATGCTCTACAAGTGAGGTGTGTACTTATACTCGACATAAACTCCGTGATAGCCAGACACAAGCGAAATAGACATGCCAACAGCAATATTTATACATTTCACATTTCAGCATATATTTTTTTTAAATCCATTTACGTCTCAAGATGAAAATTGGATTAGTGTTACTAAACGCGTCGATAGTCACACAAAACGGTAACAATTAGCGTAAGTTGTTGCCAATAACGCCTCAAGATTCTTATTCTGACTGAATTAAATCATTGGTTACGTCCGTCCAGCTCGGTGGACATAAGGTTCTCTTACGGGCTCACCATAGCCCGTGCTACTTGGAACTTCCTTCCAGGTAGCGAATCTTTAACAACAACAACAACAACAAAATAAGGTTCCTCGCAGCTCTAAATCCCTGTTTATCTTTTCTTGTATTTCTTACATAATCGAGAGAAGAAGTCTATATTCTCTCGCATCCGCACTATAGTTGTGGCACTTATGGCATCTCTTGGCAACGACCTTGCAGACGCAGGAGGAAATGGACGGCATTATATCACGAAGGTCCAGCTCAAGTGGGTGCCTTCTGGATTACTTTCTCGTGATGTGCCAATGTTTCAGTGTTGCTTGTTGACACATCATACCCCCGCTGTTCAGGAGATTTTCTTGCTTTGTGCAGGCCTCTTGGAGGAGAGCGAAGCCTCCCTCTCTCTCTCCCTAGAGGGAGAGCGAAGCCTCTCTTCTCTCTCTCTCTCTCTTCTCTCTCTCCCTTGGAGAGAGAGAGAGAGAGGGGAGAGAGAGAGAGAGAGAGAGAGCGAGAGAGAGAGAGAAGAGGAGAGAGAGAGAGAGAGAGAGAGAGAGAGAGAGAGAGAGGGGGGGGGGGTGTATGTTGTGATGGTCGGTGTTGGGGAATATATATATTAAACGCAACAAATAAATAATTAGTACTTTCTTTTTCCTTTTTTAGAACACCCAAGGTGATTTGGCCTCAAGGAGTCGTCCAAGGAGTCGTCCCAAGGAGTCGTCCCAAGGAGTCGTCACCACTAACAACCGTCCTCTCCAGGGCACCTACAGCAGCCTTCACCTCTGTGATACACGACTGCTGATTTTAGTTTAAGAGTTCGTCCCCTTGTTCTCATACCTGGTGCTCCAGTGTGCGTGTTCTGGTGTTCACTCCCTCTCCTACGGGTGTTCAGGTGTTCACATCCGATGCTACAGCACGTATTGGTGATATTCCCACTATATGCCTCTGTTTATTAGTGTGAGTCTGCTGGCATTTCAAAGAAAAAATAATTCACGTTTTGCCTCTTTTTATATATATTTATATATGTTCCCGTTTGCGAAAAAATGATCTCAACTAACTTATAGTTAACCAAAAAAGAGGAAGAAGTCTTCTTTCTTTCATACTATAAGAAAAAAAAACGAGAGAAACGATAGGTATTTAGTATCGCGTGATCTGGTTTTGTGTTTGATTACAAATTCGAAAGAAAGTCAGCTTCTGGACATCAAGTCCACGAGGCGTCACAGAAATGCCACATGGAAGGCTCTGCTGCTCCCTATGGCCACTTCGTCAACTATTGGGCCACGTGGCAAGCCCCTCTCGGACATGACCACTTCGAATATCAACGACACTGCAGTTCTGGAGCGGCGTTTGTCGCTCCTGTAGCAGAGCCAGGTGCTCGTCTCCCTGCACGCTGCTCCTCTACTGCTGTTGCAGCCCTTCACAATGCAGCAACGTGTTCCTCTTCGATCGCAGCACGAATGCTGGCTGGTGCAAAACGTGCATCCCGCCACGCCACGACACGAGCGTGGCGTGGGAAACACATTCCATCAAGGCGCTGTGATGGTCCCCATCAGGCTGTCCCTCCTCCTCCAGGCAGCCAGACGCAGGCCGAACCTCACCAGACTAAGGCCCGCGGTGAAAATGAAGCGGAGTTCTGTCCCGCTTGTGTAGCTGCCGAACACTGCCCGAGAGATGACCGGCGTCTCCGTGCGTCCCTGTTCTCCACCGGTGCCTTTAGTCTGTCCGCACACGTCCGTCGGATACCTGGGGCGGTGGCGTCACAACAAGGAGCCTGGGAGGCCCACCATATCTACAGACATAAAGAGCCGCTAATAACGAAGATTGTGTCTACCTCACAGAGAACAAATATTCCACAAGTAACGTATATTCCTACAGATATGGGACCAAACGTCGGAGTGGATGTTCATCTCTGCAACTCAAGATTCACTGATGGTAGATTTGACAAGCCAGGAATCATTGCCGTAAGCTCTCACAGGTCACAAGTCAAAGAGAGCTGCCCGGTAAGACTCACTGGACGGCTCGATTGCGTTTTGCTGTTCGGTGAATGTCGTAATCAGACCGGATGCTGTGCATTTCAGACAATATTGTGTAATACACATAACTTACATTTCGCCTCTGCATCTTATGGTAGTTCACTAGAAAACGTAAAAAGAATCCGAATTAAGTTTAGTGGTGATCTATTGTTGAAAAATATGAACCAGGTTACATACAATGTGTTGAAACTCCTTAAAGACCAATATAAAAGTTTTAAAATGGACATTCAAAGATTAATCAGCTCTTCTTATCTTGATATTAGGTTGTTTGTGATACTTTGTCGTGCCGTAGATACCAGAGACCTATTATATGGTGTGATCAAGTCATTGACTAGAAAGCTAGAGAGACGATATACGTGTCCAGCAAAGCACATAATATCTTCGATAGTGATCTCTTCGTCTGAAACTCAGAACCTAGAAGTTCTTGCGGCAGAAGCCAGCTGTGAAGGCCATCACGTGTACCAGCGAGTGCCCGCACCTCCGACACTTCTATTAATAACCCCATCGCCGTAAAGTCGGGCAGCGGCGACACACTCCCCGGACAAAGCAATACAAGTGATCTCACCACGAGACAAAATATTACAAAAACCCACAACTCAGGACGCCACACGACACCACCCGAGTCGAGCCACTCCCACAAATGCACGAGACATCTTCATTGGATCTCGTGCACTTTATCAGAGTCTGGAAGCCCCAGGAAGCCGCCAGCTACAGCCTCGAGACACAATTCCACTGGATTCATTCATTCCGGGGATAAACCCCTTTTAGGGGGTGTCGTGTCTTCCTCAGCCGGGGAACTTGAGGACTGCCGGCGGAGGTCGATCTCAGAAGAGACTCCGGGGAATGTGTGCGCATTAGTGTGCAAGGCAAGCAACTACAGCAAGCTTTCCCAGGATGAAATACACCATTGCAGACCCGATGAGCACGGGGAGGCAAAAAGAGGAATCAACGTTATGGGGAAGATAACGACATATTTACATCTCCCGACGCTACCGCGAATAGACGTTGTTACACTTGATTCTGAAACGATTCACGATGCTGATCAAAGGACGACAGTGAATGGCCAGTTGACTAAGGCGGAGAAAATTGCGATGTTGGTGAATGAAGATAAACAAGGTTGGGAAGAGGATCATCTTCGGGCCCAGCTGTTGCGGTGGGACACGTCTCCAAGCCCTCCAAGCCCTCCCCGCCGCCCCGCCGCCAGAATCTGGGCTGGAAGAACTAGACATGCGGGTCGGCGACTGGGCGAGGTGTGGGCGTGGGTGGTGTTGATCCTGGCGGTGTGGGGGACAGGCGCAGCTGGCCACACCCGCCCACTCCCACTCACAAACACTGGGTGTGCTGTGAACGGAACCTCGCCGATTCCTGATAAAAGTAAGTGTACCCCCGTTGCTCTTTGAGCTTTGAAGTTAGCGAAGTGCTTCTCATCCTCAAGCTGTGCGTGGAGTGCGTATGTGAGTGCATGAAATCAATACCATATACACACTTTCAATACTGTATGATCAGTGACTTGTGCACATACTTCACTAGTAATATTAACGTGATGTTAACCTTCCGTTAAGTGGTCTCGTCTCGGTATAGTTTTCTACTGATGCTAATTCACGCTGTACTCGGGTGTGTATATATGTGTGCTTGTTTGTGTGTATTTACTATTTGTGTCTGCTGAATCGTGCTATTAGCTCTTGGACCCCGCCTTTCTTACCAATCTATTTTCCTCTATTATGTCTACTCATATGTTTATCTCTAACACACACACACACACATCCCCAGGAAGCCGTCCGTAGCAGCTGTCTAACTCCAAGGTACCTATTTGCTGCAAGGTGAACAGGTGCATCAGGGTGATATAAAATCTGACCATTTGTTTCTGCCTCGGCCAAGAATAGAACCCGGGCCCCAAGGACTATGACCCCGAGTGCTGTCCACTCAGCCGCAAGACCCCTGTAAGAATGCGAGTGTGTGTATACTCACCTAGTTGTGCTTGCGGGGGTTGAGCGTCGGCTCTTTAATCCCGCCTCTCAACTGGTGTACAGATTCCTGATCCTATTGGGCTCTATCATATCTACACTTGAAACTGTGTATGGAGTCAGCCTCCACCACATCACTTCCATATGCATTCCATTTGTTAACCACTCTGACACTAAAAATGCTATTTCTAATGTTCTATGACTCATTTGCGCACTCAATTCACCTGTCTCCTAGTGCGGTGTGCCCCNCAACAAATCCAAAATCCAATATTGCTTGTAAAACCATCACAAAACCCACACCCAAACTTCCCCTTGCTCGGTGGCCGCTCACAGCACCTAACAGTGGGTCAGTGTGACTGTATCATTGCTGTATGATACAGTCGATTGCTACTGCTGTATCCGAATGAATTCCCAGAGGCAAGAGCACTTGAGCCACACACACGAACGACCTCTTACGAACGAATGATTGATTTACCTTAAACAAGCTCGCAGTTAGAGCCGATGAGAAAGGGATATACGCACACCCTTATTTTTCACACTAATAAACTGATGAGAAATATACTCATCACAAATACATGTTCCTCAGATCACAACGTAATCGTAGTTGAGGCGAGCACTTGCAATAGACCTGCGGAGCCAGTCTGAATTCCAAGTGCAGAAAAAATTTAATCAATTCAGTTTTAATATAAACGTGATTAACTGGAATAGACCTCACAGAAATAAGCTGGGAAGAAGAGCTAGATAATGGCCATCCAAGTCAGTGGCTTAAGAGAGACGGCCCAGAGCTAAAGCCCTCCTTCCCTTGTAAGTACTGATAGGTGAGTACATGTGGTCAAGTCCCATACGACTAAAGAAAAAAACAAAAAATGCTCAAACTGGAACGAGATCGATGTTGTCTCTTTAGACGAAGAAAACAAATAACAGAACTCTTCAATCGTCCAGTCTCTTCCGTGAACGACAGGGAAGGCAATGTAGAGAAATAGAAGCGATCCAACTAAAGCTCCAAGAATCCCATAAAATCCCTCAGGCCATCAGTGAAATCGAGAGGAACCCGAAATATTTCTCCTCCTATGCAAAGTTTAAAAGAAAAACGCCCATGTAAGATTAGGCACACGGGAGCCGCAACTCACGCTGGTACCAACAGTTAAATTGGTCACATACCGAGGCTACAGTACTGTCAGCACTAAATTCCCTAAACATACCGAGGACTGACAGCCGAAATCAACATGATCCCAACCTCTATTCACATATATGGACACCCCCCTAACCCCAGTGTGGGGAGGTTCAGTAGCCATACCCAGCGTTCCTGTCCACTTCGGCCAAACTCAAGTGTTCAATATTTCTATAATAATTAACAATTGTAAAACAATAAATCATTATCTCAAGCCCATAATAAAATTAGAAGACGGAGCCTGGATACCTATGTTATCCCTATGTACCTATGTACATAGGGATATCCAACACACCTATGTACGCACTTAACAACATAGCAAATCTGGAGTAATTCAGACGAAAAAAAATCTTCCAACATCACACATCATAAAAACAATCTCTGTAAGAGTAAGCTGTGAAGTAAGATCACAAACTACATAGAATCGAAGCGTCAACATAACCCTGACCACCATGGGTCTGGCGCACAAGGTGCGGGACGAGCGACGGTCTCGCGTCATGCAGGTCGGCGTTCAATCCCCGACCGTCCAAGTGGTTGGGCGCCATTCCTTTCCTTCAATCCCATCCCAGAACCTTATCCTGACCCTTTCCCAGTGCTATATAGCCGTGATGGCTTGGTGCTTTCCCCTTATTCTCTCACAGGCGTTACACGGACACGGACAGATCATATGGACGCCAAAGATAACATCATTTGACCGCAGCCAAATTGATACCTGATCAACCAGACTGTGATTCATACGTCAGGCTGCGAGCAGCCGCGTCCAATAGCCTGGTTGACCAGTCCAGCAACGAGGAGGCCAGGTCGAGCGAGGACCGGGCCGCGGGGACGTTGAGCCCCGAAATCAGCTGAAGGTAACAGCAAGGTATGGTGTCATTGCACACAAAACAGACAAACAGACATTCTATGTTTTATACTACGGCTAAACTCATTATCATCATTATTCTTAAATAATCATCACATCAAATACAAAATAAAATGTCAACTGTAAGGCATGATTACAGAGAAATACAGCTTCAAAAATTTTAGTTTGAGCTTACAAACTTGTTCATAATATATAATAGTAAACAGAACGAGTTGCCCACTTGAACAGGTTGAAGTGTTAGACAGGATCAAACTTACCCGGCACAAACATCTCCTATAAAAAGATATCTCACTTTAACAGGATTTAAACTGGTTGTCAACAACCCATAATTCCTTAATAATAACACGCGTCCGACTTGCAGTATTAATAGGCTGAAAATGCTGCAATTATGGGAAAGCTTAGTTATTGAAAGCCTCTGAGAGGTGAGGTTAAAAGTTGAGGGGTCAGGATGAAGGGGTCGGGGTGAGGGGTCAGGATGAAGGGGTCGGGGTGAGGGGTGAGGATGAGGGGTGAGAGGTGAAGGCTAAAGGTTATGAGAATGGGGGTGATAAAGGAGGGAGGGAGGGAGGGTTGATGGTTACTAAACAGTTAGCCTATAATTACAGAGGTGAAGGCTGGATACTGCAGCCTATTCAACTCATCAACAAGGTCCCAGTCACTGGTTAAAGTTACAGGAGCGAGTATTTGAGTCCCGTCTGACTCTTTAGTTCTGACCTCAGCCTGGTGTCACAGGTGGCATCTCTCAGCTGAGCCTGGGCAAGGTGTCAAGGTGCCACCCCTTGTCTCTCCTGAATAGTTACCGCCACTCAACTGGGCCTGGACCTAGACCTCTCAGTCAATGCCACTTAAGCCTGCCCAACCGGCTTAACTGCTCATATTTACCTCCCAGCATCTTGTGCAGGTCTTTCCACACACGCCATATATATATATATATATATATATATATATATATATATATATATATATATATATATATATATATATTCATATATATATATATATATATATATATATATATATATATATATATATATATATATATATATATGCAAACAAGCCTGAATGGTCCCCAGGACTAGATACAACTGAAAACTCACACCCGAGTGAGTTTTTCGAGTCTTTCGAAGGTTCGAGTCACTTCTGGGGTGTGAGTTTTCAGATATATATATCTATATATATATACACACATATATATATATATATATATATATATATATATATATATATATATATATATATATATATATATATATATATATATAAGCTATACACAAAGTTTTCACTCTAAGTACATTCCTTTTATTACAGACATGTTTCAGTATTTCCTCCTAATTCACTGATAGCAGATGTTAAGTATGCAGACGAGGAGTCACAATAACGGGGCTAAAGTATGTTGACCAGACCACACACTAGAAGGTGAAGGGACGACGACGTTTCGGTCCGTCCTGGACCATTCTCAAGTCGATTCTCAAGCCATTTACAATCGACTTGAGAATGGTCCAGGACGGACCGAAACGTCGTCGTCCCTTCACCTTCTAGTGTGTGGTCTGGTCAACAGGTGTTAAGTAGGCCGCCAGCTTGACAGTCGTATATATTATACGCTCCCAGCGTGTATACAGCGTGTGTTGGGATCACAGCTTTGAGCTATACCAAAGGAATACTTTACGTAATAGCCAGCAAGAAAATCACGGGACAAGACATTTAATTCCTATTTGAAGGACTCGGACTGTACTTTCTTGTGGAGCAAATATCTGCGTTGTGTAAAATGTTTTATTGTTATTTTGCTGTCGCTTACATATACCCAGCTGAAGGTCATTCATGGAGGGAGACTCGTGTTCTTCAACGGTAACGGCTGTAATTAGATAAATAAATTGCATTGTAAGTGAAACACAGGTAACCAACACCATAGATTTTATGCACATTCGAACACCAATCTCCACCCCTCGCTGTACAGTATAAAGGATTTAAAATCTCTTTGGCATGGCTACCGTTTCACACAAATATGTTACGCGGCCGTAACAGACAAACTAGTAGGCAGCAAGAATGGACTTGAACTGGACTTAGGTATCCCCATCTCCGCTGTTCAGACTGTTCAAAACGTGCATGTGTGACAGGAGGGGAATTACCGCCTGAAAGCACTAGTATTTAATTATGATTTGTTTCGATCTGAAATCCATAAATATGAGCAGCATAAAACGACCAGAAGGCAGCCCAGCTTAGTCCTGGACTTGACAGTGGTCCAAGACGGACTGAAACGTCACTTTCTTTTCAAATGTGTGTGAGGTTAGGCGTCTAAATGTGGGGGTACCTAGGCACTTCAAGGTACGAGAATGACTTCAGAATCACGCTTCGTTTCCTGTCAGGGCACGCCAGCTGCTGGCATGGTTTGTGAACATTTTATCATAACTCTATCTTCTTTGTAGTCACAATGATCAGGGAGGCCATCATGCGGCCCGCCACGCATGACAGGCCGCATGGTTGACTCCCTGATCACTCCCTGATCGCCGCCGCACTCCCTTTATGTTCAAAATCAATGAACATAAAGAAGTGATGATATCTTTGATTGGTAGGAGCTCAGGACAAGATAACAGTTTATGGGCCCCAAAGCTGCGTCTGGCTACAGGTGAAGCACATCAGACGGTGGTGGAAGAAACCCGTGTGGATAATAAATCAAGAGGAAAGCCCACCAGCTGCGAAGACCATCCATAAATTTCACAATTTCCATTGGATTACTCACAGGAAGGCCTCGTCCAGTGAAGCATTATCCACAGAGAGTTCAACTACGTTTTGGGAGGTAGAACCCTCGGGATCTGCCACATCTCACTGATGTTCTGTGGTCAAGTCGGGGAGATGAACTGATGCGGTTTAATAAACTGTGGTGAAATACAGCTTTTTATGAAACACATGAGGAAATAATGTGCATGACTTTGAAGATAATGAATGGGTTCTACATCTTGCTTTTATGATGAATATCACTGAACTTATTAATTACCTGAACCGAGTGCTGAAAGGATGCAGTAAATCGGTGAGATTTTTATGATTAATTATGACTTTAAGATCAAACTTTAAACTTAAAAAAAAAGTGATTTGCAGAGTAATCTTTCGCATTTTTTAACCTCGAAAGCCTTGCAAGACACTTTTATGTTGATACGCAACACAAATTACCGAAGTAACGTTGATAAGGAAAGGAATGAGTTTGACGAGAGACTCACAGCTTACACAAACCCCGAGAAAGATATCTCTGTTTTTCGAAACCCAGACTCCATCAGTGCGAAGTACAGGAATGTCTTCAGCTATAGAGGAAGATTCAGTTACTGTTCAGTTCTGATTTGAGGGAGAAGTTTTCGAGTGTTGATATTGGAACATGTTCTAATCGACCAAATGTGGGATTAGGTCCATGTTTGGAAACACATGTCTGTGAACAGCTCCTATCATTAGTGAACATTAAAACATTTCGGCTTCATTCTGAACTTGCTGAAACAAGGCCCCGGATTCACAACGCAGTTACGCAAACACTTACGAACGTGTACTTCTTTCCTCAATCTTTGACGGCTTTGGTTACATTTATTAAACGGTTTACAAGCGTGAAAACTTTCCAATTAACTGTTGTTATTGTTATAAACAGCCTCCTGTGCTTCGGAGCTCATTAACTGTTTAATAATTGTAACCAAAGCCGCCAAAGATTGAGAAAAGATGTACACGTTCGTAAGTGCTTGCGTAACTGCTTCGTGAATCGGGGTCCAGAATTCCATGTCCAAGGCTGCCGTAGCTCTTGTCCTACACACACACACACACTCACACACACACACACACACACACACCACACACACACACACACCACACACACGCACACACACACACACACACAACACAACACACACCACCGAAGATCTAGACAAACTAAAGGAATGGTCGAACAAACTGGCTGTTAGAGGTTTAACCCAAGCAAATGTAATGTAATGAAGATAGGGGTAGGAATCAGGAGACCAGATAAAAGGCATCATTTGGGAGATGAAATACTTCAAGAGTCAGAGGAGAGAGAAAGACCTGGGGGTTGATATCACGCCAGACCTGTCCCCTGAAGCTCATATCAAGAGATAACATCAGCAGCATATGCAAGGTTGGCTAAATAACATGAACGGCCTTTAGAAACTTGTGTAAGGAATCTTTCAGAACATTATATACCACATATGTCAACCAATCCTGGAGTATGCGGCACCAGCATCTAGTCCCTATTAGTCAAGCATAAGACTAAACTGGAACAACCCACATTGGTTTGCCACCAGACTAGTACCCGAACTGAGAGGTATGAGCTACGAGGAGAGACTACGGGAATTAAACCTCACTTCGCTGGAAGACAGAAGAGTTAGGGAGGGATATGATCACCACGTACAAGATTCTCAGAGGAATCGACAGGGTAGATAAAGACTGGCTATTTAACACAAGGGGCACACGCACTAGGGGACACAGCTGGAAACTGAGTGCCCAAATGAGCCACAGAGATATTAGAAAGAATTTTTTTAGTGTCAGAGTAGTTGACAAATGGAATGCACTAGGCAGTGATGTGGTGGATGGCTGACTCCATACACAGTTTCAAGTGTAGACTATGATAGAGCCCATTAGGCCAGGAAACCTGTACACCTGTTGATTGACGGTTGAGAGGCGGGACCAAAGAGCCAGAGCTCAACCCCGCAAGCACAACATAGGTAAGTACTACACACCACACACACACACACGCACATATGTGATGGTCTTATAACGAATGAAGAGGAAGATAGAAAAATCACAAAGAGAAAAAAGGGAGAATGTTAATATCGGGCGATTTTAATCTGAAATCAATAGACTGGGAAACCTACATGACGCGTGTGGAAGACATGAGGCCTCCAAGACGTTATCCTGGAGGGTATTTACACATACACTTATTACACAGGCTAGGATGGAAATATCAGGAGAAAGCGCCAAGCCATTATGACTATATAGCACAAGAAGGGTCAGGATAGGGATTTGGGATGGGACGGAGGGGGGGGGGAAGGAATGGTGCCAACCACCTGGACGGTCGGGGATTGAACACTGATCTGCATGAAGCGAGACCGTCGCTCTACTGTCCAGCCCAAGTGGTTGGGCCAAGAATAAGGAAAAAATATCCGTACTCGATCTAATAACTACCAAGAAAAGAAAAGAATCTTTGATCTTCAGTACCTGCCTCTATTAGGTAAAGAGGATCATGCTCTCTTAGAAATAAAAGAGGCAGTTCTGCACAAACTATAAGAGTGAAAATAAAGCATACGTAAAAGAATATTAGTGATATTAAAAATAATAACAAATAGTTAATTTAATGCTTCGTATTACTGCCTCACGCTACTTGGCATCTCTTAATCTTACACATTGCATCAAACTTTGGGGCAA
>WNGS01148772.1:0-14063 GCA_020271785.1 Procambarus virginalis | reverse complement strand
GGTGGTGGTTGTAGTGCAGGTCCTGCAATAGAGACCCATTTGGTTGTGCAGTGTATAATGGAATTCTGTACCCCTGCAGGATCATATCAAAGATCTTACCTTTTGATCTTTTTTACCAAAGATCTTACCAAAGATCTTTTTTTGACCTAGGTAATCGGGAGGATTTCCTTCAACAGGTTGAACATTCAGGAACGCTGGTACAACAATTTGTGTTGCTGTGTGAACGCCGAGGCTCCCAATCTCACATAATGGGAGGCTTGTTTCACTGTGAGTCGCTGAGAGAAAAGTTGAGGGGTTTTTCTAACATTGATTTCAGCAGGCTGTCGTACTTTTCTAATTTAATATTATTGAACGATGGCGAACATCAAGAAAGGCCGTTGGTCTCTGGTATGCTGCCAGCTAGGCATGTGTTGGAGACTAGTTAGTTCCACAGGAGATCCTATCAATGTCTTCCAGTGCACAGTTTAAACATTTGTTGATGTGGTGGGTCTTAGCCGTGTGAACATGCTGATGATCCTGGTGGGAGGATGAAGCTGCTTTATGCACCACAGATTCGACCACACACACAAACCAGGGGTTCCTGCTCTGTGACACCTGTCATGTTCACAGAAAATGGTACCATCCGTTTTCTATGTGCGGCGGCTGGACGCCACTAGAAGAGGTAAACACAGCATACAGGACGCTGCCAGCTTGGGAGCTACTCTATCATGTAGTTATTTAAGTATTAAAGTCAGTAACCAGGAATGACTTTACATCAACCTTACTACCAAGACTATCTCAGCTATACACAGACACCACACTGGCGACGAGGATGAACTGGGAACGCAGGTATTTTGTTCAACAAAACACAAGGAAGGAGCATGCTGTCTCGCCCAGAGGAGGAGAAGCTGTCTGTGAGCACCATACCCGATGCTGTATGCAACCCCATGCTGTGTGCTGACTGTTGCTGTGTGCTGATCGTTGCTGTGTGCTGGCCGTTGCTGTGTGCTGGCCAATGCTGTGTGCTACCCAAGCTGTGCTGAGTGTTGCTGTGAGAGAGGAATCTGCCGACGCTGTGTACGAAACGACGCTTTGATGCAGTGTACAAAACCCGATGTTTTGGTTACGAAACGACGCTCCGTGCTACAAAATTCTTCACGCTGTGAACCAACTGCTGCCTACTGCTGCCAACTGCTGCCTACTGCTGCCAACTGCTGCCTACTGCTGCCAACTGCTGCCAATTGCTGTACCAACTGCTAACAACTGCTGTGTTGCTGTGAGTAGGAACAACACATGTACACAAGGGCTAGGTAAGAAGTCAGTTGCTGCTGTGTTGTGCACTGTTGTGAACTTTTGCATTAAAATGCTTGTGTGCTTTGCAAAATTAAAGTAATTACAGTGAATTCTTAAATAACATATACAGTGCAGTAAGTGTTATATATTCTGAGGAACATTTTAAGTGATAAGTTTAAATTTATTCAGTAAAAATGGCAAATATACCTCAGTTTCCTGCATTTGATCCTGACTGTGACCAGACAAACCTGTCACAGAGGTGGGTCAAATGGCTTAAAAGGTTTGAAAATTTGTTGATAGTTTCTGACATCAAAAGTGCTGAAAGAAAGCGTGCCTTTCTGCTTCACTATGCAGGTGATAGAGTTTGTGACATCTTTGATACACTGAAAGATACTGGTGGTGCCAAAGATTATGACACTGCCAAGGCCAAATTAACTGAGCATTTCAAACCAAGGCAAAATACTGCTATGGAAATTATGCATTTCAGGAGAGCAAAACAACTCTCTAATGAAACTGTTGATCAATACCATACACGTCTGCAGGGTTTAGCAGCCCATTGTGAGTTTGCTGATGTTGACAAAGAAATCAAACAGCAAATAATTGAAACATGCACATCTACACGTCTTCGTCGAAGAGCTCTAGAACTTGTTGATGATGAAAGTTCTCTTACCAAGATACTGGATATGGCTCGTCGAATGGAAGATGCTGCACGTGATGCTCGTGTCATGGAGTGCAGTGCCAACAACGGTTCTGCCACTGTTACTAACAGTCATGAAGTATGTAAGGTTCAGGGAGTACACCATGATCATAGAAGATATCATGCCAAACCTAACATTAAATTGAGCCGAGAACCACATCACAACTGGAGTCATGGAACAAGACTCAAGCAGTCACAACGACTCACATCAGAGGTTGTCAATAATAAATGTTACAATTGTGGAGGAGACTACCCACACCAAGATAATGTTTGTCCTGCACAAGGTAAGAAGTGCTATGAGTGTAGAAAACTAAATCATTTTGGTGCTATGTGTCGTTCCGCACTAAAGAAACCACAATCAATAAATAAAAGCAATGTACGAGGATCAAGTCATAGGAGTCGAGGTGGCAAACACAATATTGCACCTCAAATCAAGAATGTTAATAATATACAAGACAACATTTCATTACAACCAGTCTCAGATGACAGTGAATGTGATTATATTTGTGGAGTACAAGCAATCACAAAATGGAATGATCTTCCAAACAACCCAGAGACTATAGTATACATTGCTGGCATTTGTCTCAAAATTCTCATTGACACTGGATCAAACATTGACACCATTGCTGAGTGCCACTATGAAAAATTTAAAAAACAATTCCCAAAGCTTGAAAACTATAATGGCAAAGCCACTGCCTATGCTTCAAAGGTAGCCTTACCAGTGATTGGAACTTTCACTGCAGAGATTAAGTCAAAGAATGCAATGCTCATTACTACATTCCATGTTGTTAGGAATGCAAAGGAGTCTTTACTCAGTTACAAGACTTCAACCAAATTGGGGCTACTTCAGCTTTCTAATGCTGTAGCAGTGGAATCTGCAAACAATGTTGATGCTATTGTTGCTGAATTTTCTGATCGGTTTAAATCCATAGGTTGTTATACTGATAGCAAGGTACATCTGCATATCAACCCAGATGTAATTCCAGTTGCCCAACCACATCGCCGACAACCATTCCATACTCGCAAGAAAGTCGATGCCGAACTGGATAGGCTGATAGAACTAGATATCATTGAACCGGTAACAGGCCCAACACCATGGGTAAGCCCAATTGTCACTCCACCAAAGCCGAAGAATCCAGATGAGATACGCATTTGTGTAGACATGCGTGTTCCCAACAAGGCAATAATGCGTGAACGCCATCCTACACCCACTGTAGATGATATGATATACCGCTTGAATGGTGCAACTGTATTCAGCAAGTTAGATTTAAACAAGGGCTATCATCAGCTTGAACTTGATGATGAGAGTCGATTCATCACAACGTTTACGACACATCGAGGTCTGTATAGGTACAAGCGCCTGAGTTTTGGTATTAACAGTGCTGCTGAAGTATTCCAGCACATCATCAGCCAGGTATTGCAAGATATACCTAATGCTGACAACATGTCTGATGACATCATTGTTTATGGCCGTACCCAAGCTGAACACGACAAAGCTCTTCGTGCAACATTGCAACGCTTACGAGAAAAGAATTTGACGCTAAGCCGAGCAAAGTGTGAGTTCAATCAACATAAAATTGAATTCTTTGGACATGTACTTAGTGACAAAGGTCTGTCTCCAGATCCTAAGAAAGTTGCAGATATCAAGAATGCTGCACCTCCTTCAACATCCACTGAAGTACATAGTTTTCTGGGAATGGCAAACTACTGTTCTCGCTTCATTCCAGATTTTGCTACCATTACGAAGCCTCTACGTGAGCTCCTGAAGAAAAATGCATCATGGTACTGGAGCGATGTCGAGCAAAATGCATTTGATGCTGTGAAAGATGCACTAGTAGAAAATGCGACTGCTGCATACTTTGATCCATCAATGGACACTGAGTTAACGGTGGATGCTAGTCCTGTTGGTTTAGGTGCTGTGTTAGCCCAACACAAACCTGGTCAACCAGATTCAAGAGTAGTAATTGCCTACGCCAGCCGTTCTCTCACAGATGTTGAGCAACGATACAGTCAGACAGAGAAGGAAGCTCTTGCTCTTGTATGGGGCTGTGAACACTTCAATGTGTATCTGCTTGGTGCACCCTTTACCACGATAGTCACTGACCACAAACCGTTGGAGACCATCTTCAATAATCCAAAGTCCAAACCACCAGCTCGCATTGAGAGATGGGCTCTTCGTCTGCAACCATACAACTTTACGGTGAAATACAAGCCAGGTGCAGGCAATCCCGCTGATTACATCAGTCGACATCCTGCCAACAGTTTCACCATCACCAAGCATCAGCAAGTTGCCGAGGAATATGTACACTCTGTAACCTGTGATGCAGTCCCTAAGGCTCTCACTCTTGATGAAATACGTACTGCAACCCTAGGGAAGACCCAACTCTGCAAGCAACAGCGGATGCATTGACTAAGAAAAAGTTTCCACGCATCCCACCTGTCATGTTCACAGAAAATGGTACCATCCGTTTTCTATGTGCGGCGGCTGGACGCGACTAGACTAGAAGACGTAAACAAGAGCGCACAGGACGCCTGCCAAGCTTGGGAGCCATAGTCATGTAATCGTTCATTGTTATTAAAGTCAGTAACCAGGAATGACTTTACATCAACCTTACTACCAAGACTATCTCAGCTATACACAGACACCACACTGGCGACGAGGATGAACTGGGAACGCAGGTATTTTGTTCAACAAAACACAAGGAAGGAGCATGCTGATTCGCTCAGAGGAAGGAGAAGCTGTCTGTGAGCATCATACCCGATGCTGTATGCAACCCCATGCTGTGTGCTGACTGTTGCTGTGTGCTGATCGTTGCTGTGTGCTGGCCGTTGCTGTGTGCTGGCCAATGCTGTGTGCTACCCAAGCTGTGCTGATTGTTGCTGTGTGAGAGGAATCTGCCGACGCTGTGTACGAAACGACGCTTTGATGCAGTGTACAAAACCTGATGTTTTGGTTACGAAACGACGCTCCGTGCTACAAAATTCTTCACGCTGTGAACCAACTGCTGCCTACTGCTGCCAACTGCTGCCTACTGCTGACAACTGCTGCCTACTGCTGTACCAACTGCTGACAATTGCTGTACCAACTGCTAACAACTGCTGTGTTGCTGTGAGTAGGAGTAACAACACATGTACACAAGGGCTAGGTAAGAAATCAGTTGCTGCTGTGTTGTGCACTGTGAACTTTTGCATTAAAATGCTTGTGTGCTTTGCAAAATTAAAGTAATTACAGTGAATTCTTGAATAACATATACAGTGCAGTAAGTGTTATATATTCTGAGGAACATTTAAGTGATAAATTTACATTTATTCAGTAAAAATGGCAAATATACCTCAGTTTCCTGCATTTGATCCTGACTGTGACCAGACAAACCTGTCACAGAGGTGGGTCAAATGGCTTAAAAGGTTTGAAAATTTGTTGATAGTTTCTGATATCAAAAGTGCTGAAAGAAAGCGTGCCTTTCTGCTTCACTATGCAGGTGATAGAGTTTGTGATATCTTTGATACACTGAAAGATACTGGTGGTGCTAAAGATTATGACACTGCCAAGGCCAAATTAACTGAGCATTTCAAACCAAGGCAAAATACTGCTATGGAAATTATGCATTTCAGGAGAGCAAAACAACTCTCTAATGAAACTGTTGATCAATACCATACACGTCTGCAGGGTTTAGCAGCCCACTGTGAGTTTGCTGATGTTGACAAAGAAATCAAACAGCAAATAATTGAAACATGCACATCTACACGTCTTCGTCGAAGAGCTCTAGAACTTGTTGATGATGAAAGTTCTCTTACCAAGATACTGGATATGGCTCGTCGAATGGAAGATGCTGCACGTGATGCTCGTGTCATGGAGTGCAGTGCCAACAACGGTTCTGCCACTGTTACTAACAGTCAAGAAGTATGTAAGGTTCAGGGAGTACACCATGATCGTAGAAGATATCATGCCAAACCTAACATTAAATTGAGCCGAGAACCACATCACAACTGGAGTCATGGAACAAGACTCAAGCAGTCACAACGACTCACATCAGAGGGTGTCAATAATAAATGTTACAATTGTGGAGGAGACTACCCACACCAAGATAATGTTTGTCCTGCACAAGGTAAGAAGTGCTATGAGTGTAGAAAACTAGGTCATTTTGGTGCTATGTGTCGTTCCGCACTAAAGAAACCACAATCAATAAATAAAAGCAATGTACGAGGATCAAGTCATAGGAGTCGAGGTGGCAAACACAATATTGCACCTCAAATCAAGAATGTTAATAATATACAAGACAACATTTCATTACAACCAGTCTCAGATGACAGTGAATGTGATTATATTTATGGAGTACAAGCAATCACAGAATGGAATGATCTTCCAAACAACCCAGAGACTATAGTATACATTGCTGGCATTTGTCTCAAATTCTCATTGACACTGGATCAAACATTGACACCATTGCTGAGTGCCACTATGAAAAATTTAAAAAACAGTTCCCAAAGCTTGAAAACTATAATGGCAAAGCCACTGCCTATGCTTCAAAGGTAGCCTTACCAGTGATTGGAACTTTCACTGCAGAGATTAAGTCAAAGAATGCAATGCTCATTACTACATTCCATGTTGTTAGGAATGCAAAGGAGTCTTTACTCAGTTACAAGACTTCAACCAAATTGGGGCTACTTCAGCTTTCTAATGCTGTAGCAGTGGAATCTGCAAACAATGTTGATGCTATTGTTGCTGAATTTTCTGATCGGTTTAAATCCATAGGTTGTTATACTGATAGCAAGGTACATCTGCATATCAACCCAGATGTAATTCCAGTTGCCCAACCACATCGCCGACAACCATTCCATACTCGCAAGAAAGTCGATGCCGAACTGGATAGGCTGATAGAACTAGATATCATTGAACCGGTAACAGGCCCAACACCATGGGTAAGCCCAATTGTCACTCCACCAAAGCCGAAGAATCCAGATGAGATACGCATTTGTGTAGACATGCGTGTTCCCAACAAGGCAATAATGCGTGAACGCCATCCTACACCCACTGTAGATGATATGATATACCGCTTGAATGGTGCAACTGTATTCAGCAAGTTAGATTTAAACAAGGGCTATCATCAGCTTGAACTTGATGATGAGAGTCGATTCATCACAACGTTTACGACACATCGAGGTCTGTATAGGTACAAGCGCCTGAGTTTTGGTATTAACAGTGCTGCTGAAGTATTCCAGCACATCATCAGCCAGGTATTGCAAGATATACCTAATGCTGACAACATGTCTGATGACATCATTGTTTATGGCCGTACCCAAGCTGAACACGACAAAGCTCTTCGTGCAACATTGCAACGCTTACGAGAAAAGAATTTGACGCTAAGCCGAGCAAAGTGTGAGTTCAATCAACATAAAATTGAATTCTTTGGACATGTACTTAGTGACAAAGGTCTATCTCCAGATCCTAAGAAAGTTGCAGATATCAAGAATGCTGCACCTCCTTCAACATCCACTGAAGTACATAGTTTTCTGGGAATGGCAAACTACTGTTCTCGCTTCATTCCAGATTTTGCTACCATTACGAAGCCTCTACGTGAGCTCCTGAAGAAAAATGCATCATGGTACTGGAGCGATGTCGAGCAAAATGCATTTGATGCTGTGAAAGATGCACTAGTAGAAAATGCGACTGCTGCATACTTTGATCCATCAATGGACACTGAGTTAACGGTGGATGCTAGTCCTGTTGGTTTAGGTGCTGTGTTAGCCCAACACAAACCTGGTCAACCAGATTCAAGAGTAGTAATTGCCTACGCCAGCCGTTCTCTCACAGATGTTGAGCAACGATACAGTCAGACAGAGAAGGAAGCTCTTGCTCTTGTATGGGGCTGTGAACACTTCAATGTGTATCTGCTTGGTGCACCCTTTACCACGATAGTCACTGACCACAAACCGTTGGAGACCATCTTCAATAATCCAAAGTCCAAACCACCAGCTCGCATTGAGAGATGGGCTCTTCGTCTGCAACCATACAACTTTACGGTGAAATACAAGCCAGGTGCAGGCAATCCCGCTGATTACATCAGTCGACATCCTGCCAACAGTTTCACCATCACCAAGCATCAGCAAGTTGCCGAGGAATATGTACACTCTGTAACCTGTGATGCAGTCCCTAAGGCTCTCACTCTTGATGAAATCCGTACTGCAACCCTAGAGGACCCAACTCTGCAAGCAACAGTGGATGCATTGACTAAGAAAAAGTTTCCACGCATCCCACCCTCAGGAGTTGACCAAGATGCATTCAAAGCACTTGAACGCATCCAGACAGAATTAAGTGTTACGCAACAACGCGACACCGTGCTGCGAGGTACTCGTATCGTCATTCCAGCTGTTCTCCAGCAACGTGCTCTGAAGCTTGCACATCAAGGACACCAAGGTCTTGTAAGGACCAAACAGCTGCTACGAGAAAAGGTGTGGTTTCCTGGCATTGATCGTCAAGCTAAGGACATGCATGATGCCTGTGTCCCTTGCCAAGCTGCAGTGGATACTTCAAGACCAACACCTCTACAACCTTCACCACTACCTGCTGCACCATGGATGGAAGTATCGATGGATTTCTGTGGACCGCTACCAACTGGAGAGTACTTGATGGTAGTCATTGATGATCACTCACGTTATCCAGAAGTAGAAATCATCACTTCCACATCTGCAAAGGCTGTCATCCCGAAACTCGACAAGATCTTTTCAAACTTTGGCATTCCTGAAGTTGTCAAGACGGACAATGGACCGCCATTTAATGGACAAGACTTTGTCAACTTTGCTGAGCATATTGGATTCAAACACCGCCGTGTGATGCCACTACATCCTCAAGCAAATGGAGAAGTAGAGAGATTCATGCAACCTCTCATGAAAGCTGTACGCTGTGCTCATGCCGAAGGACGATCCTGGAAACAAGCTATGTATGCTTTTCTCAGGAACTACCGTGCAACACCGCATGGAACACTGGGCAAGTCGCCTGGCGAACTTTTATTTGGACGTCCTATGAGAATCGCACTACCTGTCATGCCAGCCAAGGTAACGGATAAACGTCTCGCTCAGAAGGATGCACTAGCCAAGGGCAAAATGAAAATTGCTCATGATCAACGTGCAAAGGAACAATTCATAAAGGTTGGAGATACTGTTCTCGTTAAAAAGAAAAAAGAGGGAAAGCTAGATATGCCGTATGATACAAAACCATATAAAGTGATTAGTGTAAAAGGAACTATGGTAACAGCGAGTAATAGAGATCATAGTATAACACGTAATATGGCTTATTTCAAAGTGATTCCAAATAGTGTAGAAAATGATGAAGTGCAAAGTCGTGCAAAAGAAAAAGAAAAAATGAGTTATAACTCGATAAACAATTCATCGAGGGATATTTTTGTATTTAAGGACTCTCGTCCAAAACGACATGTTAAACGCCCTACACGATATGATGATTAATTGTGTTCCTATGTAATGCAAAGTATTTACTTGTTATGCTGAACTAAATTTAATATTGTTTGAATAATGCAGATCTCATTCAATATTTTGTAACTTTGTATTACAGTTTCTTTCATGTTTGTTTAACATTGCATATGTATTTTTAACATTGAAATCCTTTGTGGTAAAGATTGTTTAAATTCTTTGTGTGTTTAATTAATGTTAAATGTATGCAATATCTCTTGACATGTTAATAACTTACTTTGTGTCAATAACTTTGCTTTGTGCTACAAGCATGGTAGACATCCTGTATTCATTCTTTTTAAAGAAAAGGAGGGATGTCATGTTCACAGAAAATGGTACCATCCGTTTTCTATGTGCGGCGGCTGGACGCCACTAGACTAGAAGACGTAAACAAGAGCGCACAGGACGCCTGCCAAGCTTGGGAGCCATAGTCATGTAATCGTTCATTGTTATTAAAGTCAGTAACCAGGAATGACTTTACATCAACCTTACTACCAAGACTATCTCAGCTATACACAGACACCACACCACCCTCAGGAGTTGACCAAGATGCATTCAAAGCACTTGAACGCATCCAGACAGAATTAAGTGTTACGCAACAACGCGACACCGTGCTGCGAGGTACTCGTATCGTCATTCCAGCTGTTCTCCAGCAACGTGCTCTGAAGCTTGCACATCAAGGACACCAAGGTCTTGTAAGGACCAAACAGCTGCTACGAGAAAAGGTGTGGTTTCCTGGCATTGATCGTCAAGCTAAGGACATGCATGATGCCTGTGTCCCTTGCCAAGCTGCAGTGGATACTTCAAGACCAACACCTCTACAACCTTCACCACTACCTGCTGCACCATGGATGGAAGTATCGATGGACTTCTGTGGACCACTACCAACTGGAGAGTACTTGATGGTAGTCATTGATGATCACTCACGTTATCCAGAAGTAGAAATCATCACTTCCACATCTGCAAAGGCTGTCATCCCGAAACTCGACAAGATCTTTTCAAACTTTGGCATTCCTGAAGTTGTCAAGACGGACAATGGACCGCCATTCAATGGACAAGACTTTGTCAACTTTGCTGAGCATATTGGATTCAAACACCGCCGTGTGATGCCACTACATCCACAAGCAAATGGAGAAGTCGAGAGATTCATGCAACCTCTCATGAAAGCGGTACGCTGTGCTCATGCCGAAGGACGATCCTGGAAACAAGCTATGTATGCTTTTCTCAGGAACTACCGTGCAACACCGCATGGAACACTGGGCAAGTCGCCTGGCGAACTTTTATTTGGACGTCCTATGAGGATCGCACTACCTGTCATGCCAGCCAAGGTAACGGATAAACGTCTCGCTCAGAAGGATGCACTAGCGAAGGGCAAAATGAAAATTGCTCATGATCAACGTGCAAAGGAACAATTCATAAAGGTTGGAGATACTGTTCTCGTTAAAAAGAAAAAAGAGGGAAAGTTAGATATGCCGTATGATACAAAACCATATAAAGTGATTAGTGTAAAAGGAACTATGGTAACAGCGAGTAATAGAGATCATAGTATAACACGTAATATGGCTCATTTCAAAGTGATTCCAACTAGTGTAGAAAATGATGAAGTGCAAAGTCGTGCAAAAGAAAAAGAAAAAATGAGTTATAACTCGATAAACAATTCATCGAGGGATATTCTTGTATTTAAGGACTCTCGTCCTAAACGTCATGTTAAACGCCCTACACGATATGATGATTAATTGTGTTCCTATGTAATGCAAAGTATTTACTTGTTATGCTGAACTAAATTTAATATTGTTTGAATAATGCAGATCTCTCATTCAATATTTTGTAACTTTGTATTACAGTTTCTTTCATGTTTGTTTAACATTGCATATGTATTTTTTAACATTGAAATCCTTTGTGGTTAAGATTGTTTAAATTCTTTGTGTGTTTAATTAATGTTAAATGTACGCAATATCTCTTGATATGTTAATAACTTACTTTGTGTCAATAACTTTGCTTTGTGCTACAAGCATGG
Organism: Procambarus virginalis; assembly: GCA_020271785.1. Lineage (NCBI taxonomy): Eukaryota > Metazoa > Arthropoda > Malacostraca > Decapoda > Cambaridae > Procambarus > Procambarus virginalis. Next base: position 2,613 of record WNGS01148772.1, on the reverse strand, counting down.
TAGACATCCTGTATTCATTCTTTTTAAAGAAAAGGAGGGATGTCATGTTCACAGAAAATGGTACCATCCGTTTTCTATGTGCGGCGGCTGGACGCCACGAGAAGAGGTAAACAAAGCATACAGGACGCTACCAGCTTGGGAGCTACTCTATCATGTAGTTATTTAAGTATTAAAGTCAGTAACCAGGAATGACTTTACATCAACCTTACAACCAAGACTATCTCAGCTATACACAGACACCACAACACCTACTGATGAAACACTGTCGTCACGTGGAACTCTGGCTGGGTGTTTGTCTCTCAGTGCTTGAGCTGTATTGGCATCTCTGGCGGCAACTATGTCCTAGCTGGCAATGACTCGTATTGCCCCTACAGTGTTTCCTTCTTCTATTTTCTTGCTGACTGTTGCTTTGATTTTGGATGCCTCGGTTCTGCTGTTAATACCTTTCCTGTGGTGGGTGTTTTTGGCATGGGGTGGGGAGAGGTACCTGGGTTGTCCTTCCTAGGAAAACTATATATAGCCCTAATTACTGAGGAAGCTAGTGATTTCTATCTCCTTGCAGGGACTGCTAGGCGTATGTTACCAAACAAGAGGAGGGTGCGTCATGCTTGGGTTATTCCGGGAGAGTCATTTACCTTTTTCAATAGGCTGGATAGTTTGGCTGCTGCTTAGGGCGGGCAGCTTTGGGAATGTGTTGCAAGGTTCCAATCAATGTCGCTTTGATGGCTTCTAGTAGGTTCTCTGTCGAAATCAATCTGTTGGAGGTATTTCCCTTACTGCTTGTGCTGGGCAATGATTGATACTCTCTTTAGGATGGCGCCACGTACCCAGACAATGGGTTCATTTTTGTGTAACAAACTAGGTTTGTTGTAAGAAATTATTCAGTATAGATTCTCAGTCACAGACATGGGGACCGCGTGGTCTTGAAAGTTGGTGTAAGAGGGTAGTCTACCTGACTTTGGAGCAGGAAGGTCACCCCCTCGGGGATTAGAACAGGCATGCAGAAACAGGGCCCCCAGCTATCCTTCGTTTTAAAGTATCACTTTGAGTAATTCAGGCATTAAAGATACTGTAATTAATAACTCCTGTTGTCAAGTATGTAATTAAGTTAACGTCACGTATGAGTGAAGAATCAAATCTCCTTAGTCCAAGATCAGCTGACTGGCGGATGTGGCAACATCGAACTAGGTAAGGTCGCCGGCAGTACTCTCACCCCCTTATACTTCCAAGACTCCATCTTTTGTTAAATTCAGTAATTTTGAGAAATTCAAGTTTTCATTAATATTGTATTCAATTATATACCTGCTGAAGTATCTAAAGATTTCTCAATTGTTGGAATAATATATGTGGAGCTCCTACAGTCACCTTCAGTGACGTCAATAGGGAGGGGACTAATTTCAGAAGTGTAAGAATCTTCACCACCCTGGGTCCAGGGGTCACCAAAACCCTCCATAATATTTCATTCACAAAGTACAAAATTCAGATCTGTAGTAAATATGGTAATTGGATGTAGCTTTTGCCAAGATGTCTTATTTAATTACCACCAGTTAAATGATAATTCAACCATCTGGGGTTTGCCAGTAATTAGGATTAGTTTGTTCAAGTTAAAGCCTGCTTGGTATATTGATAAACCTGGCGGAGTAATACTTACTAGCCTAGGTCAGTCCTTAGCTGAGGACAAGTTAGACAGTGTGGGTTCAGGAGCAGCACTGGGAGGTCACCACTTTTCCTCCCCAAGGACCAGAACTCCATCGACTGGTTCTTAGAATAAAGGTAAAAGTTTGATAGGAGTTTGTAAAGTGACTGTTCATGTTTACCTCTTTTTCTAAATTCAGATTAGGGAGTGATAACTTAGGGAATGATTCTTATGATTTTACATTGCTTAGTTTTTTATTAATAAACTCTGTTAAGATTTTCCCGTTCGCATTTTTTAGTATCTCCATTATATTATATACTTATTGTCCTGGCCAACGGTGCTCCACGAGTCTGGGTTATTGGAATGAATCAGTATTAATACTGCAAGCAAGTCATGCTATCATAACTCTCAAATATATCCCTTTGTTTTGTTTGAGTAATTTCAACACTTAACGTAAATTCATCCCCCCTTATCCAAGTAATTTGGGGAATAAGCCCCAAGGGTTTAATGCTTGATTAATTGGCCCCCACCCCGATTAATTAATTGTTTTTTTTTTTTTTTATTGGTTTGGTGCTGGCAGGCAGAAGATCCTTGAGTTTGCTAGAAAGCCTGGTGTCGACATCTCGTGTCAGTAGAATCTTAGACGAGCGAACGTCTAAGACCACATGGCGTGGGACTCAACTGAGAGTTAGCTCTGGGGTCTTGGAGTTTAGTTTTTAGTTGTGGGCAGGGTAAAGGACAAGAGAGAGCCAATACCCCGTCCCGTGTTACAATGGTAGCAGCGGTGGTTTCCGCAATTTCTCAATAAATTGCTGAAAAGCTCACGTGTTTTGGCCAGTAGGTCACTTACGGTAGGATTGAGGTATAGTATAGGCGTATAAGTTAGGAGTATAAGGGGGACCGCCTCGGTTAATTGTACAGGGTACTAATTACTTGACTCCCTGCAACTACGGAGAGGGTGTTGCGTGGTTTTTCGC
>WNGS01148770.1:0-10069 GCA_020271785.1 Procambarus virginalis | reverse complement strand
CACTCTCTCTCTCTCTCTCTCTCTCACCTCCTCTCTCTCTGGGTGTGTGTTGTGTGTGTGTGTGGTGTGTGTGTGTGTGTGTGTGTGTGTGTGTGTGTGTGTGTGTGTGTGTGTGTGTGTGTGTGTGTGTGTGTGTGTGTGTGTACTCACCTAGTTGTACTCACCTAGTTGTGCTTGCGGGGGTTGAGCTCTGGCTCTTTGGTCCCGCCTCTCAACCGTCAATCAACAGGTGTACAGTTTCCTGAGCCTAATGGGCTCTATCATATCTACATTGAAACTGTGTATGGAGTCAGCCTCCACCACATCGCTTCCTAATGCATTCCATTTGTCAACCACTCTGACACTAAAAAAGTTCTTTCTAATATCTCTGTGGCTCATTTGGGCACTCAGCTTCCACCTGTGTCCCCTAGTGCGTGTGCCCCTTGTGTTAAACAGCCTGTCTTTATCAACCCTGTCGATTCCCCTGAGAATCTTGAATGTGGTGATCATGTCCCCCCTAACTCTTCTGTCTTCCAACGAAGTGAGGTTTAATTCCTGCAGTCGCTCCTCGTAGCTCATACCTCTCAGCTCGGGTACTAGTCTGGTGGCAAACCTTTGAACCTTTTCCAGTTTAGTCTTATGCTTGACTAGATAGGGACTCCATGCTGGAGCCGCATACTCCAGGATTGGTCTGACATATGTGGTATATAATGTTCTGAAAGATTCCTTACACAAGTTTCTAAAGGCCGTTCTTATGTTAGCCAACCTGGCATATGCTGCTGATGTTATCCTCTTGATATGAGCTTCAGGGGACAGGTCTGGCGTGATATCAACCCCCAGGTCTTTCTCTCTCTCTGACTCTTGAAGTATTTCATCTCCCAAATGATACCTTGTATCTGGTCTCCTGCTTCCTACCCCTATCTTCATTACATTACATTTGCTTGGGTTAAACTCTAACAGCCATTTGTTCGACCATTCCTGCAGCTTGTCCAGGTCTTCTTGAAGTCTCAAGCTGTCCTCCTCTGTCTTAATCCTTCTCATAATTTTGGCGTCGTCAGCAAACATTGAGAGGAATGAGTCTATACCCTCTGGGAGATCATTTACGTATATCAGAAACAGGATAGGTCCAAGTACAGAGCCCTGTGGGACTCCACTGGTGACTTCACGCCAGTCTGAGGTCTCACCCCTCACTGTAACTCTCTGTTTCCTATTGCTTAGGTACTCCCTTATCCACTGGAGCGCCCTACCTGTTACTCCTGCCTGTTCCTCCAGCTTATGCATCAACCTTTTATGGGGTACTGTGTCAAAGGCTTTCCGACAGTCCAAAAAAATGCAGTCCGCCCACCCTTCTCTTTCTTGCTTAATTCTTGTCACCTGATCGTAGAATTCTATCAATCCTGTAAGGCAAGATTTACCCTCCCTGAACCCATGTTGATGGGTTGTCACGAAGTCTCTTCTCTCCAGATGTGTTACTAGGTTTTTTCTCACAATCTTCTCCATCACCTTGCATGGTATACAAGTTAAGGACACTGGCCTGTAGTTCAGTGCCTCTTGTCTGTCACCCTTTTTGTATATTGGTACTACATTAGCAGTCTTCCATATTTCTGGTAGGTCCCCCGTTTCCAGTGACTTACTATACACTATGGAGAGTGGTAAGCAAAGTGCTCCTGCACACTCTTTCAATACCCATGGCGAGATTCCATCCGGCCCAACAGCTTTTCTCACATCCAGCTCCAATAGGTGCTTTTTGACCTCATCTCTTGTAATTTCGAACCTATCCAAGGTCACCTGGTTTGCTGCCACCTCTCCCAGCGCCGTGATATCTCCCTGTTCTATTGTAAAGACCTCCTGGAACCTTTTGTTGAGTTCTTCACACACCTCTTTGTCATTCTCTGTGTACCTGTCCTCGCCCACCCTAAGTTTAATCACCTGTTCCTTCACTGTTGTCTTCCTCCTGATGTGACTGTGTAGTAGCTTTGGTTCAGTCTTGGCTTTGTTAGCTATATCATTTTCATACCTTTTCTCAGCTGCTCTTCTCACACTGACATACTCGTTCCTGGTTCTCTGGTATCTCTCTCTACTTTCTGGTGTTCTGTTATTACGAAAGTTCCTCCATGCCCTTTTGTTCAGCTCTTTTGCTTTCATACATTCCCTATTAAACCACGGATTCTTCCTTTGCTTCTCTGTTTTCTCCTGTTGGGCTGGGACAAACCTGCTTACAGCCTCCTGACATTTTTGGGTGACATAGTCCATCATGTCTTGTACGGACTTGGTTCCGAGTTCTGTGTCCCAATGTATATCCCATAGGAATTTATTCATCTCCTCATAGTTTCCCTTTCTGTACGCCAGCCCTTTGGTTCCCAGTTCTTTTTTGGGGGTGATAATTCCTAGCTCAACCAGGTACTCAAAGCTCAATACACTATGATCACTCATTCCCAAGGGGGCTTCCAACTTAACTTCCCTTATATCCGACTCATTTAGGGTAAATATCAAATCCAGCAAGGCTGGTACATCCCCTCCTCTCATTCTTGTCGGTCCCTTGACGTGTTGACTTAGAAAGTTTCTTGTTGCCACATCCAGCAGCTTAGCTCTCCATGTGTCTGGGCCTCCGTGTGGGTCTCTGTTCCCCCAATCTATCTTCCCATGGTTGAAGTCTCCCATGATTAGAAGTCTGGATCCGTTCCTGCTAGCCACAGAAGCTGCTCTCTCTATTATATTGATGGTGGCCATGTTGTTTCTATCATATTCCTGTCTGGGTCTTCTGTCATTCGGTGGGGGGTTATATATGACTACTATTATAATTTTCTGTCCTCCAGTTGCAATGGTGCCTGATATGTAGTCCCTGAAACCTTCACAGTTCTGAATTACCATCTCTTCGAAACTCCAACCTTCTCTTAGTAGCAAAGCCACACCACCTCCTCCTCTCCCTTCTCTCTCTTTCCTCACTACATAGTAGCCCTGTGGAAACACTGCATTTGTTATGATTTTCGTTAGCTTTGTTTCTGTGAGTGCTATTATGTCTGGGTTTTCTTCTAGTGCCCACTCTCCAAGTTCACTAGTTTTATTTGTAATCCCATCTATGTTAGTGTACATCGCCTTGAAGCTCACTTTCTTCTGTTCATTTACATATCCCTTTCTTGGCGAGTATTCTACTGGTGTGGGAAGCTGTTCCGTGGGTGAGAGGATCTGTGAGGTGGTTTGCAGGGTCGCAGAGGGTTTTGGGGTGGGGGGTGGGGGTTTAAGGGAAGGGGGAACGGGTAGGGTGTGGGTTAAGGAGATAGGGGGGACATGGAGGATACGGGGTGAGGGGGAGGAGGAATAGGGAGGGTATGGGATGAAGGGGGAAGGGGACTGGGGGGGAAAGGTGGGAGGGGGGACATGATGGGAATGGGGATGGGTTGTCGGGGTCCGAATGGGGTGGGGGAGGAGGTGTGTGTGTGTGTGTGTGTAATTACCTAAGTGTAATTACCTAAGTGTAGTTACAGGATGAGAGCTACGCTCGTGGTGTCCCGTCTTCCCAGCACTCTTTGTCATATAACGCTTTGAAACTACTGACGGTCTTGGCCTCCACCACCTTCTCCCCCAACTTGTTCCAACCGTCTACCACTCTGTTTGCGAAAGTGAATTTTCTTATATTTCTTCGGCATCTGTGTTTAGCCAGTTTATATCTATGACCTCTTGTTCTTGAAGTTCCAGGTCTCAGGAAATCTTTCTTGTCGATTTTATCAATTCCTCTGTGTGTGTGTGTGTGTGTGTGTGTGTGTGTGTGGTGTGTGGTGTGTGTGTGTGTGTGTGTGTGTGTGTGTGTGTGTGTGTGTGTGTGTGTGTGTGTGTGTGTATTCACCAAGTTGTAATTTTTTTTTTAATTTTGCCCCGAGGGGCGAGTTTATTGGGTAGCGCCACTCATCTTGTGAGTGGACACACCGCCATAGCAGCATGTACAACACTCCCCAATAGGAAGAAAACCCGCTGGGTTGTTCATCCTGTCACTTGTACCCAGACACAGCTGAGACTTCCTTAACTGTCTTAAGTGAACAGCTCCTCAAACAAGAAGATTAACATCTATCAACCCTTAAAAGCTTACGTTATCTTGTGGGTGCAAAATGGGGAAATCTTTTAAGAACAGAATCAATATTTGACAAATAGTGTTTTCCTAACTCAATGTGGGGTTTATTATTCTACACATACTTCTGATTTCTTGCAGGTGTTCACATTCACGTAGATAGTGGTCAAGGCGGTGTCCATCACTCTCACCACAGATTCTGCAACTTCGCTGATTAAATGTTGTTTCCATTCCATATCTCCATGGATATTTGTATCCAAGACGGATTCTCGCGATTACTGATTCTCTCCCTCGTCCTCCTCCTCTTCGGCCATAATGATTGGGATTGCCAGCTGCAACCATGTTGTACCATCATATAGATTCACTGGTTTGTGCTTCTATCCTCCTTTCCTCATTTACCTTGTCACGGCGATGTTGCCTGACAATACCTCTAATTTGTAGTAGAGTCTTGGGTATGAAGTACTCAATACGGTCTCCTTCAGCGCCTTCAGCAGCCAGCACATTTGCTCGTTCATTCCCACATATTCCAACATGGGAGGGGATCCACAGAAACTTGATGACTCTTCCCTGATTGGTAAGTACTTTCACAGCTCTCTTAATTTCAGCGACTATTGCAAGATTTTCTGCCCGATTTTTACTTAGGCTTTGCAGTGCTGCTTTTGAATCGGTACAAATCACTGCACCATTAGTGTTCCGTTCAAGAAACCTTAACGCCTAACAATGGCAGTTAGCTCTGCTTGCGTTGAAGAGGCATAGTTCTCGATACGTGCTTTTCTTCATTTCTGCGTTGGAAAGTATTATCCTTGATTACCGTGTATGCTGCACCAGCCCTGCCATTGACAGGATTAGATGACCCGTCAGTGTAGATTTGATCTAGTTCATCTCCAACTTCTTTATAAATTTCCTCGAGATACTTGTGCCTCATTTCTTGTGGTATCATGTTGGATTTTTTCGTTGCCATTTCATTGATGATCTTGCACGAGTCATCCTCCCAGGGAGGTAACCTCTCTACAGGCAGGAGCTCACGGGCTTGCTCAAGCAGGTGAAGCTCTTCGAGGTAGCAGACTGATCTGTGATGCCATTTTTGGCTTCTCTTGTTTTCCCCTGAAAGTAGCACAGAGCTCAGTTTTTATTAGCAGTATCATTGTAATGGGGATCTCTGGCTATCCTAATTGCAAGCTTAGCATTCAGCTCCTGAATTCTGCTTTTAACACTGGGAAGGGACAATTCCTCTCGTAGATTAGACGTTTTGGCAGTTCTTGGAACTCCAAGAATGATTGTCATGGCTTCATTTTGAATGCTTTCAAGCCTTTTCATATCGCTTTGGGAGTAGGTGCACAGAACTGGTGCGGCATAGTCTATGACGGAGCGCACATAGGCTGTGTACATCATTTTAAGCACGGCAATAGAGGCTCCATGTCCATTCCAGGTCATAGCTTTCAGTGCCCTGAGTCGACTTTTGCATGTTCCTATGAGTTGATTGAGCTCCTCTTTCTTTCCCTTGTTAGAGCCGACAGTGACGCCAAGGTACTTGAGGTTATCTTGAGGTTATCTTGAGATGATTTCGGGGCTTTAGTGTCCCCGCGGCCCAGTCCTCGACCAGGCCTCCACCCCCAGGAAGCAGCCCGTGACAGCTGACTAACACCCAGGTACCTATTTACTGCTAGGTAACAGGGACATAGGGTGAAAGAAACTCTGCCCATTGTTTCTCGCCGGCGCCTGGGATCGAACCCAGGACCACAGGATCACAAGTCCAGCGTGCTGTCCGCTTGGCTGACCGGCTCCCTGATAGTGGTCAACCCATTCAAGTGTTACACCATTAATTTGCAGTTCTTCATTTGCTCTCTGCTTGTGATGGGAGTATGCCTTCGTCTTATTTGTGGAGAGAGTGAAACCGAGCTCAATACATTTCCTTCCAAGGAGTTCAATGGACTGTTCAATTTTTCCCAAGGTGGGAGCTTGTATTAGGACATTATCTGAATATCCCACTTGTTGTGTTCCTTCTGGAAAATCAATATTTGCAATAGCGTTCATAAGTACATTGAATAGTGTAGGGCTTAAGACTCCGCCTTGGGGGGTCCCGAGTTCCATATTCATTGTTTTGGAGACTGATCCATTGAAGCAAACCTTGGCTTTCCTTCCTGTGAGGTAGTCTTCAACCCATTTCATGAGTCTCCCCTTGACACCCATGCATGCAAGCTCGTCCAGGATCGCAATCCCCTGTGCTTTGTCGAAGGCTCCTTTGATGTCAACAAATACAGAGTACCTAGCCGTGTCATTAGAAAATTAAATATTAACTATACAATTTGCTGTGCTCCGTCCTTTAACAAATCCATTGACCCCCTCCCCTAACCTGCCTATTTCGTGCAACAGTCGGTTTAGGATGATCCTTTCAAGCATCTTGCAAATGCATGACACGAGACTGATAGGTCTGTAATTACCAGGGTCATTAGGCTTCGGTATGGGAACAATTATTGCGCGTTTCCATTGTGTGGGCAACACTACACTTAGGAATGACTTGTTAAACAGGTGGAGTAGTGGATTCCCAGACACTTCACACAGTGCATTGAGTATGTCGTAGGTGATGCAATCTTCACCAGGTGCTGTACTTTTACCCTTTTCATAGCGCCCCTTACTTCTTGGGCTGTGATTGGTTCCCCATATTCGTCATCACTAGATAGTGCTCATGTTATCCTAATTCAGTTGTATTCACCTAGCTATGTTTGCACGGTTTGAGCTTTGCTCTTTCGGCCCACCTCTCAACTCTCAATCACTGTTTACTACTATTTTTTTTCCCACACCACACACACACCACACACCAGGAAGCAGCCCGTGACAGCTGACTAACTCCAGGTACCTATTTACTGCTAGGTAACAGAGGCATTCAGGGTGAGAGAGACTTTGCCCATTTGTTTCTGCCTCATGCGGGAATCGAACCGCCCACAGAAATGACGAGTCCGGCACTTCCACCAGGCCTCGTGTGTGGTGTAATTACCTAAGTGTAATTACCTAAGTGTAGTTACAGGATGAGAGCTACGCTCGTGGTGTCCCGTCTTCCCAGCACTCTTTGTCATATAACGCTTTGAAACTACTGACGGTCTTGGCCTCCACCACCTTCTCCCCCAACTTGTTCCAACCGTCTACCACTCTGTTTGCGAAAGTGAATTTTCTTATATTTCTTCGGCATCTGTGTTTAGCTAGTTTATATCTATGACCTCTTGTTCTTGAAGTTCCAGGTCTCAGGAAATCTTCCCTATGATTTTATCAATTCCTGTTACTATTTTGTATGTAGTGATCATATCACCTCTTTTTCTTCTGTCTTCTAGTTTTGGCATATTTAATGCCTCTAACCTCTCCTCGTAGCTCTTGTCCTTCAGTTCTGGGAGCCACTTAGTAGCATGTCTTTGCACCTTTTCCAGTTTGTTGATGTGCTTCTTAAGATATGGGCACCACACAACCGCTGCATATTCTAGCTTTGGCCTAACAAAAGTCGTGAACAATTTCTTTAGTATATCGCCATCCATGTATTTAAAAGCAATTCTGAAGTTAGAAAGCGTGGCATAGGCTCCTCGCACAATATTCTTTATGTGGTCCTCAGGTGATAGTTTTCTATCTAGAACCACCCCTAGATCTCTTTCTTTATCAGAATTCTTTAAAGATTTCTCACATAATATATAGGTTGTGTGGGGTCTATGTTCTTATTCCACATTCCATAACATGGCATTTATTAACATTAAATTCCATTTGCCAAGTGGTGCTCCATATACTTATTTTGTCCAGGTCATCTTGAAGGGCATGACAATCATCTAAGTTTCTTATCCTTCCTATTATCTTAGCATCATCAGCAAACATGTTCATATAATTCTGTATACCAACTGGTAGATCATTTATGTAGACAATAAACATCACTGGTGCAAGAACTGAACCCTGTGGTACTCCACTTGTGACATTTCTCCAGTCCGATACATTGCCTCTGATCACTGCCCTCATTTTTCTATCAGTCAGAAAATTTTCATCCATGTTAGAAGCTTACCTGTCACCCCTCCAATATTTTCCAGTTTCCAGAACAACCTCTTATGTGGAACTCTGTCGAAAGCCTTTTTTAGGTCCAGATAGATGCAGTCAACCCAACCATCTCTTTCCTGTAATATCTCTGTTGCTCGATCATAGAAACTGAGTAAATTCGATACACAGGATCTTCCAGATCGAAAACCATACTGTCTGTCTGATATTATCATTTTTCTCCAGGTGTTCTACCCATTTAGTTTTAATTATTTTTTCCAATATTTTGACTATTACACTTGTCAATGATACAGGTCTATAATTAAGGGGGTCTTCCCTGCTTCCACTTTTGTAGATTGGAACTATGTTAGCCTTTTTCCACACATCAGCTACAACTCCTGTAAACAGGGATGCCTGAAAATCAGTTGAAGTGGAATGCTGAGCTCAGGTGCACATTCTCTCAGAACCCATGGTGAAACTCCATCTGGACCAACTGCTTTGTTCTTATTTAGCTCCTTGAGCATTTTTTTCACTTCGTCTCTAGACACCTCTATGTGCTCTATGTTGTTCTCTGGATTCTTATTGTATCTGGTTCCCTGAAGATTTCATTTTGTACAAACACACTTTGGAACTTTTCGTTTAATGTTTCACACATTTCCTTTTCATTTTCCGTGAATCTATTTCCCATTTTCAACCTCTGAATATTATCCTTTACCTGCAATTTGTTGTTTATGAATTTATAGAATAGACCTGGTTCTGTTTTACATTTGTCTGCAATCCCTTTTTCAAAATTTCTTTCTGCCTCTCTCCTCACTGCCGTGTAGTTGTTTCTCGCATCTTTGTATCGCTGGTATGTTTGGGGGTTGGCCTCTTCCTGTATTGATTCCATTTTTGTGTCTTTTGGTCTCTGGCCCTCTCGCAATTTCTGTTGAACCAATCCTGTTTCCTAGTTCTGCATCTCTGTTTTGGTATAAATTTTTTTGTGCCTTTATCATATATTTCACAAAACTTGACATACATCTCATTCACTTCCTTGCCTAGCAACAAGTCTGTCCAATTATACTCACTAAAAAATTTTCTAAGGTTGCCATAATGTCCTCTCCTAAAGTCAGGTTTTTCAATGCATCAACCTTCTATTTTCTTCCAGATTATAACGCATTGCATACTTTATTCCCAAAAAGACATGGTCACTTTTACCCAAGGGAGGAAGGTACTGAATGTCAAATATTTCTTCCTCCTTCCTGGTAAATATCAAATCTAGCATGGAGGGAACGTCCCTTCCCTCATCCTCGTAGCTTGTTAACATGTTGATACAAGAATGTTTCCAGGATGAGGTCTACAAATTTACAGGTCCAAAAATCTTCTGTTTTAGCTTCATATGCTTCCCAGTCTATGGATTTCAAGTTGAAGTCGCCGACTATCAACAGTCGTGAACTATCGTTATCCGCTCTCGCTATGATCTCTCTCATTATTGTTATAAGACCTTCTCGTTTACTATCTAGCTCCTCCTTTGACCATGTGCTGCTTGCGGTGGACTATATGCATTTATGATCATTAGTTTATCATCCTCATGGCAGATCTCTAGTGCTATTATGTCAACTTCTTGTGGATTGGCAGTCATTATTTCGTTCACCTTTAGGTGTTCTTTCACCAGCACAGCAACGCCACCGCCTTTCCTAATTTTTCTGTCCCGTCTCCAAATTGAGTAGCCCTTGGGAATATGACCTCATTTAAAATAACATCTTCAAGTTTTGTCTCCGTGAGTGCAACAATGTCTGGTGTCTGCAGCTGTATTACATCACTTAACTCCAGTATCTTCGATCTTACTCCATCTATGTTGGTGTATGCAATCTTCAGGAACTTGTTCCCCCTCTTCTTATTTTTCACTCCCCCTCTCTCTAATGATTTTGTTGGTTTGCCTTTATGTACCACTTTACTGGTCTGCCTACCCTATCACTTTGTAGAAAAAAAAATTGATTTCTTCTTCATTCCTGCTCTCATTTAAACATTTTGCCTCGCGAGGTT
>WNGS01148769.1:0-12416 GCA_020271785.1 Procambarus virginalis | reverse complement strand
AGATTATCATACTCCAAGCATGACCACAGTCCTCAAACCCATACCCCATCCATGCACACAAACAGTCCTCCCATCCATAACCTCGCTCCATACATGCCCACCGTCCTCACACCCATACTCACACTCATGTCAACCCACGTTCCTATCACCCGTATGCACACTCAGTTGCTACTGTAGTCCTCTCACCTATACCCATAATCTGTGCCCACCCACGGTCCTTTTTTGGGTGCGAGTTGTGTAGGGTTGTCAGTACTTTGGCTGGAGTGACTAGTGTGGGTGTCTTAGTTGGTGTCTGGGTTCCTATGAGACGGTGATGGTGGCGGCTTCAGGAGGGTGATCTTAGGAACTTTAGGCTAGTCGCACTTCTTGCAGTACAAAAATATTTTTGTTGGTGGTGTTCTTTTTTTTAATGTATATATCGGTTCCGGGATGGTCCACTCATCGGGGTCTTCTGGCAGTCCGCATAGTATTTGGGGTCTCGGGAAGGTCTGATCATGGATTTGTCTGATCACCTTATGTTGCAGAGGGATTATTCTGGTTCTGTGTGGCTGATCGTATATCTCATAGTGGCTGGCTGTGTTTATTGCTTCGTGAGGTTCCTCGGGTTCTGGGACATAAAGGTGTTTCATGCGGTACAGCTGCTTTCTGGCCAGGTAGCTGAGCCTGATATTCATTGGCATCATGTTGAGAGCTCTGTGGATCTGTTCTGTCCTTACCCTGTCTGCCAGCGACAGGCCCGTCGCAAAGCGGAGTGCTTTGTTCTGGCCCCGTTGGATCTTCAGTGTGTTGGTTTTGTTAGTGAGGTTCAGGGGGATGTAAGGATACTCGAGGCTAGGCTTTATGAGCATCCTGTACAGGTGGAGCTTGACGTGTGATGGGGCTTGTCTGAAGTGGTAGAGCTTCGCCAGGGACCCTATGGCTGTCGCTGTCTTCTCAGAGACGTACCGAGTGGAGTTGAGTAGCCTGTTCAAGTTGTACCCAAGCACTGTGTTGGAATTTGAGATGGCTAAGGGTTCATCTCTGATCCGCACCCCACCATGATTTTCGATTATGTAGGCCATGCAGCCGATCGTGTTTATATGGATCTTGTCTGGTTTAGTGGAAATCCTCCATTTAATTTTCCATTTCGCTGTCCGGGCAAGTTCTACATTTGCTTTTCTAGTGACTGTCGTGTGTTTGGTTGCTTGGATACTTGGGTTAGAGGTTATTATTTGGATGACGTCGTCTGCGAATTGGACGATGATGGTGTCTCTGTATTCTGGTTGCGGCAGGTCATTTATGAATATGTTGAAGATGACCGGGCTCAGACACGACTCTTGTATGACTCAAGCTGTTAGCGAGAAAACTGCTACCGTTTTCCCCTTGAAACAGAAAGTGTCTTGTCTGTTCTTCAGGAACTTCCTGGCCAGTCTGAATGGGGTCCAGTTTTGGGCGCGTAAGTTCTGCCCAAAACGTCATAGATGAAGTTTATTGCATGGCGGGTTGAGCGGTGTGATCTAATGCCGAACTGCTTTTCTTTTAAAATGTTGTCGTACTCAATATAGTAGTTGAGTCGGTTGGACATGATTTTCACAAAACATTTACCTACTGAGTTCAGAAGGAAGATTAGGCGGTAGTTACCAGGTTGTTAGAGGAATGGGAATGAATATCATCTTGGCCGTTTTGAAGGGACGGGGAAGTGGCCAGATGCCAGCATGACATCGAATACATTTAGCAAGGAGTGTAGGAAGTTACCTGGGAGGAGTTGGATCTCCTTGACTTTGATCCCAGAAGGACCTTGGGCTCTGTTATGAATTCTCTTGATGAACCTTTTCATCTCTACCATTGTTATTCCTTGTCATCTTCATCTACGAATGTGTGGACTAGGTGGGTGTGTCGGGAGCTAGCGGACCCCAAGAGTTGTTTGATCTTCCGCCAGAAGGATCCAGGTTCTCTGTTGTATTGGTTGGCCTGCCTCATTAGCGTACCCCAAATGTGGTTCCTGTGGGTCATCGTTAGGTCCATGGCTTCTCTTCTGAGGACTTGTAGGATTAGGGCAGGTAGTTGGCCTGTTTGGTAGTGGCTGTGACAGCTCGCCGATACTCATGATTTTGTGGGTGGGCTTATATTGGTAGTATGTCCTTGTGGTGGACCTTTCGCATGAGGCCTCAGTTGCTTGCTGAATGCGGTTTTGGATAGAGTTAACTGCCTGGTCGATTGATTGGGAAGGGAGGTTCTCAAATTCAGTTATGGGGTCGTCCGTGAAGGTTTGGTAGGCCGGGGCTCTCATTGTTTCCAGCCTGGGCCTGTGGGTGGGCATGGAGTGTGGGAATGGCTGAGAAGGCTTTGGATGGGCATGGAATGTGGGTGTGGGTGGGAAGGCCGTTAGAAGCATATATTTTGGGTATAGGTGTGAAGGCAATGGGAGGGCATGAAGTATAGGAATAGGTGGGATGGCAGTGGGTAGGCATAGTGTGGTATAGGCGGGAAGGACGTGGGTGGGCTTGGTGTATTGGTTTGGTTGTAATTAAAACCTTCTATATTCTGGTGAATTTTTAGGAGGTTGAATAAATAAGAAAACAGTGTTAATAAATATATGATAGAAATACAGTATAGTATTATACCGGCTCCGGTCGGTCGGCCGAGCGGACAGCACGCTGGACTTGTGATCCTGTGGTCCTGGGTTCGATCCCAGGCGCCGGCGAGAAACAATGGGCAGAGTTTTTTTCACCCTATGCCCCTGTTACCTAGCAGTAAAATAGGTACCTGGGTGTTAGTCAGCTGTCACGGGCTGCTTCCTGGGGGTGGAGGCCTGGTCGAGGACCGGGCCGCGGGGACACTAAAGCCCCGAAATCATCTCAAGATAACCTCAAGATTAGTGTGCAAGTGCAGTGATCAGTGACGGACCCAAGAGCTGGAAGGTTTATCAGTGTATCCCTCAATAGTGTTTATGGTAGAGACAGTTTGTGTGGAATGAATTATCAGGGGAAAGCGCCAAGCCATTAGACTATATAGCACTTGGAAGGGTCAAGATAAGGATTTGGGATAGGACGGGGGAAGGAATGGCGCCCAACCACTTGGACGGTCGGGGATTGAACTCCGACCTGCATGAAGCGAGACCGTCGTTCTACCGTCCAGCCCAAGTGGCTGGAGCAGTTTGTGTGGACGTTGCTTCACTTGGTGATCGTTGCAAGAGCTAATGTAATAGTCTTCCAATACCATAATAGTAACTCATCCTTCAAAAATATAGGCAAAAATTACCCTGATAAAAATAACTTTATGACCAATAGCCGAAGGTAACAAAATTAGTTGTTTACAAGTGTAGCTAAAATGGGGTTTAATACTTCACATCATTAGGTCTTATTAAATGTGTGATCACTGAAGATAGTTAAATCAACATAAAAATGAACACAACAAAGACTTGCCTATGAAGGCGCATCTTCAGCCCCAAATGTACTTCAGTGACACACAGCTGGATAACGCACCAGAGGCTGCCAGTGAACAGTGTTGTGGCCTCAACACTCAGTAACACACAGCTGGATAACGCACCAGAGGCTGCCAGTGAACAGTGTTGTGGCCTCAACACTCAGTAACACACAGTTGGATAACGCACCAGAGGCTGCCAGAGAACAGTGTTGTGGCCTCAACACTCAGTGACACACAGCTGGATAACGCACCAGAGGCTGCCAGTGAACAGTGTTGTGGCCTCAACACTCAGTGACACACAGCTGGATAACGCACCAGAGGCTGCCAGTGAACAGTGTTGTGGCCTCAACACTCAGTGACACACAGCTGGATAACGCACCAGAGGCTGCCAGTGAACAGTGTTGTGGCCTCAACACTCAGTGACACACAGCTGGATAACGCACCAGAGGCTGCCAGTGAACAGTGTTGAGGCCTCAACACTCAGTGACACACAGTTGGATAACGCACCAGAGGCTGCCAGTGAACAGTGTTGAGGCCTCAACACTCAGTGACACACAGTTGGATAACGCACCAGAGGCTGCCAGTGAACAGTGTTGTGGCCTCAACACTCAGTAACACAGCTGGATAACGCACCAGAGGCTGCCAGTGAACAGTGTTGTGGCCTCAACACTCACAAGAACGTCAACAACGTAAGTAACACTTGGTCTAAGGCCTACTCGTACATATTAAGGCTTAATAGAAATATCGTCAATAATAATAATAATGTTTAAATTACTTTGCTTGTAAGTTGTTTGTGTGTAACAGTCTGATGAGTGTGTTAGGTCATATGAATGACGTCACACAGGTAGTTTGGCCATCAGGCCATGGTGGCCAACTGGCGCGGCAGTCAGTGTGGCGCGGACCGTGGTGGAGGAAGGTGCTTGTCTGGAGGCGGTGTACTGCTGGCTAAATTATTCCCTTGAGAAGACTTGTCCAAGCGGATAACTTTTGCTGCCTCTCAAGGCAAGTAAAATGGTTGCGTATTATTATTTTAAAAGTTTATTATTTCTTTGGATGGCCGGATCTTTGTCTTGGAATGTCCGTAAAATTTGTTGGTGAATAGAAGAGTTTGACATTCAGAGTTTCATGTTTAATACAAAGCTTCAGTGGCAATCAATTATATAGAACAATGTTCTTAATTCTGAACACTTGTGTAGAAGCTGAGTTTTAGGGCAGTCTAGTATAAGGGATAGTTCACTTGTTTATGGTGTTAAACTGGCACTTCACACTTGGTGAGTTGCCCCGAGATTGTGGGTAGTTAGGGCAGCGTTAGTGAGGCTCAAGTGAGGTAACTCGCACCATAGATTAACTAGTGGCCGTTCTTACTTTACCTTTTCAACTTTTACCCTAATGTTTTAATGTTTTTGGTAAAATATACATAAAAATCCGTATAATTTGTGTTGCCAGTGTTGGAAGTGAAGTATAGACTGAAGCCCATGACGTGGGGGCCACATTAACCCTGATCAGGTCCTGGGGTATGAATAGTGTTATGAAACGTTATTGGATGACTTGGCGTCGCTACCTTGCTTAAAGAGAACGTTGCTTATACAACAGTTTGGTTAAATATTTAAGTAGCTGCCTCCTCACATGGACTAATAATATCTCTGCAGTTTTATTTGATTAAATGTTAAAATTGTAATTATTAAAGGGATTAAATCTGAAGTGTAAATAGTACTCGGTTGTATTCACTGTTTTGCTTGCGAGGATTGAGCTTTGGATCTTTGGTCCCGTCTCTCATCCGTCAATCAACTGGTGTATAGATGCTTGAGCCTACTGGGCGCTACCAAATCTACACTTGAAACTGTGCTACACAGTTAAAACTACATAGAAACTACATTTGAAAAACTGCCTCCACCACATCACTGCTTAATGCACTCCATTTGTTAATTGTTAAATGTCTTCTAATGCTTTCCGTGGCTCATGTGGGTTCTAAGTTTCCACCTGTGTCCCCTTGTTCGTGTACCACGCGTGCTAAATAATTTTTGTCCGTCCTATCATTTCCCTTGAGAATTTTGTAGGTGGTTATCGTGTCGCCCCATACTCTTGTCTTCCATGGATGGAAAATGGATTATTTTTCTTGATGTTAGGTTTATCTCCCTTAGCCTTTCTTCGTAGCTCATACCTCTCAGTTCTGGGGCTAGTCTGGGGGCATACCTCTGACTTTCTAATTTTGTCTTGTTTAACTAGGTATGGACTCCAGACTGGAAGTTCATTCTCCAGGATTGACCTGGCATGTGGTATACAAGGTCCTGGACGATTCCTTAAACAAGTTTCTAAAAGCAGTTCTTATGTTGGCAAATCTAGCATATGTTGCTGATTCTTCTCCCATTGCCTAATTTTATTACTTTACACTTTCCTAAGTTGAACTTTAGTAACCATTTTCTAGACTTTTCTACGGGCTCACCATTGCCCGTGCTATTGGAACTTTTGTTCCAAGTAGGTTTGTTGGCATTTTGTTGGTATTATTATTTCCCTCCAGATGTTCTGCGAGCCTTTTTCTCAATATTGTCCGTCACCTTGCAAGGTATACAAGTAGGGAAACTTGCCTGTAGTTCAGTGCCTCTTGCATGTCACACGTTTTGTATATTGGGACTACATTAGCCGTCTTCCAGCTTTTCGGTAGGTCTCCTGTTTCCAGTGACCTGTTATATACAATAGTGGCACACTTAGTGCTTCTGCTCCCTCTTTTAGTATCCATGGTGAGATTCTATCAGGCCCAACAGCCTTTGTCAATTCGGATCCAACAGCTTCCTTTTGACCTCATCACTGGTGAGCTCAAATTCCATAAAGGTTGCTTGGTTTGTTCCTGCCTCATTTAGGGCAGGGGCTTCTCATTGTTCTATTGTGAAGACCTGGAATTTCTTGTTGAGCTCTTCACACAGTCATTCTCTTGTGTATCTGTTTTCCCGTTTTCTCAGTTTCGTCACTTGTTCACTTGTTTCGTCACACTGTAGTTTTCTTCATGATGTGGCCGTGTAGCAGTTTTGGTTTTGTCTTGACTTCACTCGTGATATGTTCATACTGTGTGTGCTTCTCTCCTAACTATAAGGTACTCATTCCTGGTCTTCTGGTATCTCTCGCTGCTCTCCGGTGTTCTGTTATTCCTGAAGTTTTTTAATGTTCTTGTACTCAATTACTTAGCTACATTACATTCCTGATTTAACCAATGATTCTTCTGTTGCTTTTCGTTTTTCTCCTTTTGGGGTCGGGATAAACCTGTCTGCAGCTTCCTGTCTCTTCTGAGTTACATAATCCATCATATCCTGAACAGTCTTTCCTGAGTTCTGTTTCCTATGGTATTCCCATTAGGAAGTTCCTCATCTCATATTTTCCTCTTCGATAATTTAACCTTTTCCCTTTCAATCCCTTCCTTGAATAGGTTATCCCTACCTCGACCAGGTACTCAAATGTCAATACACTGTGGTCACTCATTCCCATGGGAAGGGGGGGGGCTTCAGATTTGACTTCCCTTATTTCTGACTCGTTCAAGGTGAATATCAGGTAGTCTAGCTGGTTCATTGCCTCTCATTCTTACTAGTGGATTTTCACTTCACTTTTCACCCTTCTCACTTGCGGATTTCTCCAGTTGTTTGACTCGTGTTTATATAATGCGACTCTGGCTATGGTCACAAACAACTGCGAATGTGATCGGAGTTATTGATGGTAAAAGCAGCAGTGACTTGGGACATACAGACTCCTTTGCCCAATTTCTAGTGTTAAAGATACGACGACGAGTACCGTATACTTTACAAAGCGTTAATTATCATGCTGAGAACATTCTGGTCGCTATACTAAAGTATTAACATAAATAACCTATAGCATTCAGCTTAGAATATGCCCTAATTTATGGTATATTTATGTAAATTGTGATTAAGAACGAACGTCGCACTCCAGGTGACGACACAAGTGATAGGGTTGATTTGCTGCTCAGCAGTCAGGTGGGGTTGTTGTTTACCCTTGCTCACCAGTCTCAGCCCGGCGCTTGGTGTTGAAGCGTGTTGGGGGTGCTGTGTGTGACCTTAGGGTCATGTCGGCTAGGGAATGGCGGTGACTGCCCCCTGTATTAAGGAAGGTTATGATTGGGCTGGAGTTTTCGGACCAGGCTTCTTACCCGGCTGTGGAGGTGAGGTGGTTATTTTGGACTTGCTGTGTGTTCCCGTGATGGAGGTCTGTGGGGTGCAGATGATTGCAGGGGCGCCGGGCTGTGGTAAAGTTCGGCTCGGCGGTGATGTGCAGGGATGTTGTGGCGAAGTTTGATGGACACTCCCTGCAGCTCCCTAATGGTGGTGTTGGTAGTGTGACGGTATCTGATCATTGTGGCAAGACGACATACGGTTTGGTGCATGGAGCACCATTTGAATTCCCAGATCTTCTGCGTCGGTTTTCTCCTGGTTTGAGAGGATGCCGAGTGTCTGTCAGAATGTCATCTCCTCCGGCCGTTGGTCTGGAGTGCTGAGTGGGACCTGTACGTTGGCCATGTCATCTCTCGTCCCCTTTGCTGTCATTGGTTATGCTGCTGGGATTTTTCGTCAGTTTGTTCCATACGGGCCAACCCCAGACCTGTTTCCGGTTTGGACTGTCGGGTCACCAGGCTGCTGATTGTGATGCGTGCCGAGTTCGCCCTGTAAACCTCTTCCAGGAGGAGGACTTTCCCTGTTAGTGGCCCCGGACCTGTCTACATGTGCTGGTGTTTTGAATGATGATTCCCGGCCGTCTGGCGACCCAGTGGGGGTGCCGGTTTCTGCAGGCCCCCTGGCTGGGAATGTGGGAGTCATGGTTGTGGACTGTGCACACCCGCCCCCGTTTTCCCCGCCTCTAGCGTCTCTGCCTGCCCCGGTTCCAGCTGAGGTATCTTGCTTGTCGATAAGGTGCGGTCTCCTGTCGTATGGTTCAATGCACCCAATTGTCGAAGCTGCGGTCCTGCTGGATTGTGCTATGCGTGTGTAGCGCGTCCACCCGGGGGTTCTGTTTCTGTGCCTCATGGAGGGTGTGATAGTTTTAACGACCAGCGGCCTGTCTTTAAACGTTCGCGGCGAGCACAGAATGTCTCCTCGTGGTGGGCCCTGTGCCGACATGCAGGACAAAGGGGCCTCTTGGGGTACCTATTCGGTGGATTTCGATGGTGTGCTGTGGATCGGTGTGGTCCCTGATGTGGCGTGGCGATGTTGGTGCCCTTGTGATGCAAGAGGGGACTTTGGTTCTTGCTTCTGCTTCCTCGCCCTCACCCGTATGTTCCGGTTCCCCAGCGTGGAGGGTTGTGCCCCCTGATGTGGCCGGTGGTGCGTCTGGTGACCTGGCCGATGTGCTGAGGAAGGATGTTCGTAGCGTGGGCTCTGTGCCCTTACTTCCTGTCATGCAGTCCGCAGTGTTGCCGCCCCCCTGTGGAACCATCGCATGTGTAGTCGGCCCTAGTGCAGCCGTCCCCCGTGTGGCCACCACCTATGCTGCCTCCTGTGCAACGGCCCCTCGTGTCGGGCTCTGTGCGACGTAGTTTTTTTCGGATTTTCCTGTGCAACCGGATCGTTCGTTGCGTATGCATCGCCCTTCTGCCTCAAGTTATCCGGATGTCTGGGAGAAATGGCGTCGGTATCGTCAGCGGTATCCTCGGGATGATTATCCCACTATGCACCATTTGGATGATTTTGTCAGATTCAAAGTGACATTATTTCTTTGTTTGTTGCATTGTACCTATGTGTTTGTGTTTTCCTGTGTTTGTGATTGGTTTGGTTTAGTGCTTGTTGTTAATACCTTGAGCATTGTGGGGCTGGCGACCCTGATATCTGTGCTTGTCATTTACCTCGGTTGTGGGGGGGGGTGACTATTGCTGTATTATGTTAATACCCGTGTTCCACGGCATGTATTATGTACTGTGGTGCTTCGGGGCCTTCCGGCCTGTATCGCCGTTGTCGGTAGTTACCTTGTATGTGTTCATATTCTGTATATATGTTTGTGGTGGTTTTGAGTAGTATTTTTGTTACCCTGCTCTAATTGTTTGGATTGTGTGTTTTGGTGGTTCGTGTTTTGCTTGTAATGCATGTTGCTTTGTGCAGATGTTTTGTTTCTTGCTGTGGTCCTATGTTAATGATTTTCCTTGTTCAGGTACTTGTGTATTCTTTGTTTTCGTTTCTTTCCCTTTTTTGTTTTGTTGAGTTGAGTTTTTAGTTTTTGGTGCTTTGGCGCCCTCTTTTATATTGTATTTGTTTTCATAATAAAAAGAGAAAACAAAAGTGTTAGGGTGATGGAGGTATTAAAATCAAATTGTTATATATCGTGTATGTCTTAAGATTGTAAAAGTTTCCTTAAGAGAAAAATTGAGCAAAATATAGGGACGCCAGTTGGGAAGTATCAATAAACAAATGGAACAGGTTGGTAGTGGAACGTAATTAAGGCAAAAGCCTTGAATGGTTTAATTAGTATACGGGGGAAACAATTTGGTGTGAAGACGAGCGTGGCATGGGCCAAGTAGGACCTGGGTGATCTTTAATTTAATGTTTAATTTCAGGTATGTCTGACGGTGCAACAGTCTTATTTCTTGAAGGTTTAGGCAGCCTTGAACAGGGCATTTGGACTCGGTGAAGATCTTACAGGTATAGTGGTTTTACTGTATTTTATTAAAGTTCTTTACAAATCCTGTACAGAATAATTCGTATTATTAGTTCGTTATGTCCAGCCTTGTACATTAAGCTGGCGTGTGTTCCCGCTAGCCCCGGGCTCAATAGATTGTGCTCAACTGTCCTCACTAGCCCCGGGATGAGTAGGTTGTGCTCGCCTGTCCTCACACAGCTCGGCATAATGTTGGTCATATTTAAGTTATAAAAAGGATCATAATTATTATATTACTATTGTGCACTTAGTCTTAAGTTTTTAATACTAATTTGGCAAAATTTAAAATTAGTTGAATGGGAAGGAAATTTATACAGAAGTGTGTAACATGGCATTAATCTGCTGGAGATAATTTGCCACTTCACGTATAACAAGACCCAGCCCTCGTCACTGATTTACCATATAACAGGTCTCAACCCACCTATATTTGAGGTGGTAATAGTGTACTGGCCTCCTGGGGCCAGATTCACGAAACAGTTACGCAAGCCCTTACGAACCTGTACATCTTTTCTCAATCTTAGAGGTCTTTGTTTACAAATATTAAAGCCATTGAACTCCGAAGCAGTATTGTTATAAACCGAACTGTTTGCAACAATAACAGTTGATTGGGAAGTTTTCATGCTTGTAAACTGTTTAATAAATGTAACCCATGCCTTCAAAGATTGAGGAAAGGTATACACGATCGTAAGTACTTGTGTAACTGCTTCGTGAATGTGGGGCCCCCCCCCCCTGGTTGTCCAACCAGACTATTAGTGCATGCAGCTGCCAGTCACACACACCTAAGGGCAATCAGATACACTATCACATGTATAATGTTCTGCCTTTTTATCAAGGAAAGTGAGCCGTTATGTTCATAATAGCTATGGTGATAAAGCGGTTAACCCGGATTACTTAATGAAAGTTGTGCCAGAGCAGAGCCACTTGATCTGTACATTTTTTAAACATGTAAATTAACCTTTGTTTATTAATATTGAAATGATCAAGTAAAGATCCGATTATTCATAACCAGATGAAAAATAACTTATAAAGTCTTTCACAACGTTTTAATTTGTGAAATCTGTTTGTTTACCTCGTTATGATCACAGTGCAGGATCCGGGCCTCGTCATTAAGCATCATTTCTAAGGACCATTGTAAGACGTGGTTTGAGGCCATGTGGTGTGGTCTTAGTTGCTACACGTAAATATTGCCTGCATGGGTAGGTCGGGCTCCAGTGAATGAGGAAAGTGCTAGAGAAGGTACAACACCTTGTGGACAATATGAATGAGCTGATGGTCGTGGATGATGACTTTTCTTTGAGTGACTGGTTTCTAGCAGGAAGTTAGTCTTCATAATTTGTCAATTAGCCCTTTAGAGCACATTTCCTGATATACCATAGTAATTGTATAATTATTTTGCCTCCTTTGTGTTTGTCATCCATGCATATATCACAATAACTTGACAACTGAATCAGGTGCATTCTGCTCAAATTCTATTTTGAAAATGATTGAAGTTGGTTGAGCCTTTCAATTACTTTAAACAATTTTAAACACAATTTTATAATGTTCCAGCTCAAAATAATTTGTATCATCCGATGTCTATTTGTTGGATATAAAGATTTCTTTATTCTCGGGCATGTGGTTAACATACCTGTAACCATAAGATATTGAACCCTATTATAAGCATCGGTTCTTGATGAATACATAATTTAAAAACTGGGACGGAGTATATAAGCTTGGGTGTTTTGCTACTTCAAAGACTGTTCAGATTACTGTGACTTGGGAAATATTTGAAGTGGAAGTTCCATTCATGTCTCAATATGCAGCATTGTGGATGTTAGTGAAGACATAAAATGTCAAAATGTGTCTATTTCCAAACTTTGTGCACTGATATATAGAAGGTAATTAATTTGCAATATAGTTCGAAAATGATCGCGTTTTTGCACGAAGCAGCACAGATAATGCCTACAAGGTTTGAATAATTTCCACAGCTGATAAGCATTAGGCTAAAGAATAATTGTATGTATCTACCTGCCAGTTAAGTTAGGTCAGTTATCACAAACTTGACATTCGCCGTTGAAAATATATCCAAAACGCCTAAAATTAATTTCCGTAGTAATAGCCATTCATATTTAAATTGCCATAAAACAGAATAAACTATTGTTAGATTCGATTATTCTTGCAAAGAAATAAAAGATGTTCCTTGTTAAAACAATAAGGCATAGCATCAACATTTACAAAAGATATTTCGAACAATATATATATATATTTTTTCCAAAATTTACCTGAGGGCTATCAATTTAGTTAAATTTTGAGCTGGATTAATGTTACATAAAGGCTTGGGTGGGTAGGCGATTTCATGGGTTTATACCCAATGGGTGAAATAGCGACTC
>WNGS01148768.1:0-12167 GCA_020271785.1 Procambarus virginalis | reverse complement strand
AAAAAAGGGATAATAGAACAAGTGTTACTTACAAACTCCTCAAACACGAGTAATGCATGTGGGCCGGTACCCTATTTTTGAATTGGTGGGACTCGACAATCATTGTGGTGGATTACATTTATTGAAACACCGGAAATGGTACACTAGAACGGTACATAACCTCTCCCTCACCAGATGAATGACTGTATTCCAGTCACACACATAATTGAAGTAAGTCTCGTAGGCCTCGTAGCCTGGTGGATAGCGCGCAGGACTCGTGATTCTGTGGCGCGGGTTCGATTCCCGCACGAGGCAGAAACAATGGGCAAAGTTTCTTTCACCCTGAATGCCCCTGTTACCTAGCAGTAAATAGGTACCTGGGTGTTAGTCAGCTGTCACGGGCTGCTTCCTGGGGTGGAGGCCTGGTCGAGGACCGGGCCGCGGGGACACTAAAAAAAAAAAAGCCCCGAAATCATCTCAAGATAACCTCAAGATCTCAAGATAAGTAACCTCACACAATGAAGGGAGGGTACCCCACAAACACACACCACACCCCCGCAGCGTGTGAAATCTCGCGCCTCTCTGTCCTCGTGGGTGCACGGGCACCACTTTCACGAAACTGTGCAAGAAAACGTTACACACCAAAGCATTCACATTTACTAATACAGTTCTCAACTTGACAGACTCTCAAACACTTACAAATGAAACATAAAACGTAACACTAAGACAACTGGTATTTTTACTAAGAGAAACATTTACATTAATAACAACAAAAGCTAAACTTTATATGCCAGTGATTACAGAAATATTTTCCACATATAGGTCATTATGTATCTCTCGCTTGTACACTAGACTGTCTAGAGAATACAGATTTTGAACTTTCAAACAATTCAAATAATTTAGAAGATTTATAGAGTGGATTCTAGCAGTGAAGGATCTTCACATGCTCTCCAGGATAGAAATTTCTCCGGCTCAGAATGGGGCTGTTAGTGTGCAACAATATTCCTCCCTTGCAACTGTACTGCGCAGGTATAAAATATGACTAGTCTTAGATGCACAGAAGAATTTATATGCAGTACTGTACATTTATATGCAGTACTGTACAGTTATGTACAGTACTGTTCTGTTATATGCAGTACTGTACAGTTATATACAGTATTGTAGTTATATGCAGTAATATACAGATATATGTAGTACTGTACAGTTATATATAGTTATATACAGTACTGTACAGTTATATACAGTACTGTACAGTTATATACAGTACTGTACAATTATATACAGTACTGTACAGTTATATACAGTACTGTATAGTTATATACAGTACAGTTATATGCAGTACTGTACAGTTATATACAGTACTGTACAGTTATATACAGTACTGTACAGTTATGTACAGTACTGTACAGTTATGTACAGTACTGTACAGTTATATACAGTACTGTACAATTATATACAGTACTGTACAGTTATATACAGTACTGTACAGTTATATACAGTACTGTACATAATAGTTATATACAGTTATATACAGTTATATACAGTATTGGTGTATACTGGCAGCAGGTTTCTTTTAAACATGTCTCATTGAATATGACCGCATATTCTGTATTTACTATCTTCTGATTTAGGGCTTCTATCCCTCTAACTATTTTCTTAGCATCAGGGCTTAGCTGAAATAGGAGTTCTCCAGAACTCATTTTCGTAATTTCAGGGTGAAGAAAAGAGGTGAATTACTATAGAATGTATTACACTTATTTATACAATTTGCACAACGTTTCGAACCTCCATGGTTCATTCTCAAGTGAAGAAATGTTACAATGTGGTTGATTTTATACCCGCACTGGGTCAGGTGATAAGACAATAAAGGTGAAAACATAGGGGATACATAAGGGATAAATGTGGGGTGAAACATATGAACATAAGAATAGAGGTAACCGCAGAAGGCCTATTGGCCCATACGAGGCAGCTGGCATCTACATACAAAGATTAATCCAGTATAATTGGCCTGTTATGTTGAACATTGTCTTCTGTGTTGGCATCGTTATGTTCTGGTCTTGTCCTTACTCTCATTGTGGGAAGAGTAAATAGTTCCGTGATTTGGGTGTTCATGGTAGGTTGTTCTATTCTTATGTGAATTGCTTCAAGAATTTGTAATATTCTTGCATCTTGGGTTCTGTCTATTATGCATGTATTTTTGTTCAACATTTCTCTTGTTAGGGTGATGTCATGGGCTTGTCTCGTGTGATTCCTAGGGGCACCGGATTGAATCCATCTTCACGCCATCTTCAATCCGGTGCCCCTAGGAATCACATGAGACAAGCCCATGACATCACCCTAACAAGAGAAATGTTGAGCAAAAATACATGCACAATAGACAGAACCCAAGATGCAAGAAGATTACAAATTCTTGAAGCAATTCACATAAGAATAGAACAACCTACCATGAACACCCAAATCACGGAACTATTTACTCTTCCCACAATGAGAGTAAGGACAAGACCAGAACATAACGATGCCAACACAGAAGACAATGTTCAACATAACAAGCCAATTATACTGGATTAATCTTTGTATGTAGATGCCAGCTGCCTCGTATGGGCCAATAGGCCTTCTGCGGTTACCTCTATTCTTATGTTCATATGTTTCACCCCACATTTATCCCTTATGTATCCCCTATGTTTTCACCTTTATTGTCTTATCACCTGACCCAGTGCGGGTATAAAATCAACCACATTGTAACATTTCTTCACTTGAGAATGAACCATGGAGGTTCGAAACGTTGTGCAAATTATATAAATAAGTGTAATACATTCTATAGTAATTCACCTCTTTTCTTCACCCGGAAATTACGAAAATGAGTTTTGGAGAACTCCTATTTCAGCTAAGCCCTGATGCTAAGAAAATAGTTAAGAGGGATAGAAGCCCTAAATCAGAAGATAGTAAATACAGAATATGCGGTCATATTTAATGAGACATGTTTATATACAGTACTGTACAGTTATATACAGTACTGTACAGTTATATACAGTACTGTACAGTTATATACAGTACTGTACAGTTATATACAGTACTGTACAGTTATATACAGTACTGTACAGTTATATACAGTACTGTATAGTTATATACAGTACTGTACAGTTATATACAGTACTGTATAGTTATATACAGTACTGTACAGTTATATACAGTACTGTACAGTTATATGCAGCACAGTATAGTTATATACAGTACTGTACAGTTATATACAGTACTGTACAGTTATATGCAGTACTGTACAGTTATATGCAGTACTGTACAGTTATATACAGTACTGTATAGTTATATACAGTACTGTACAGTTATATACAGTACTGTACAGTTATATGCAGTACTGTACAGTTATATGCAGTACTGTACAGTTATATGCAGTACTGTATAGTTATATGCAGCACAGTACAGTTATATGCAGTACAGTACAGTACTACAGTATACAGTACTGTGCAGTTATATGTAGTACTGTACAGTTATATGCAGTGTTATACAGTTATACACAGTGTGACTCCCAGAACTGAAGGGTAAGAGCTACGAGGAAAGGTTAGAAGCATTAAATATGCCAAAACTAGAAGACAGAAGAAAAAGAGGTGATATGATCACTACATACAAAATAGTAACAGGAATTGATAAAATCGACAGGAAATATTTCCTGAGACCTGGAACTTCAAGAACAAGAGGTCATAGATATAAACTGGCTAAACACAGATGCCGAAGAAATATAAGAAAATTCACTTTCGCAAACAGAGTGGTAGACGGTTGGAACAAGTTGGGGAGAAGGTGGTGGAGGCCAAGACCGTCAGTAGTTTCAAAGCGTTATATGACAAAGAGTGCTGGGAAGACGGGACACCACGAGCGTAGCTCTCATCCTGTAACTACACTTAGGTAATTACACTTAGGTAATTACAGTACTCTATGTTATTTACAGTACTTTGTTATATACAGTATGGTACAATTATATACAGTACTGTGTATTATATACAGTATGGTACAATTATATACAGTATAGTTCATTATATACAGTATGGTACAATTGTAAACAGTACAGTGTACATATTCATGGATGGTTTTGGCTGCAGCTCAGTATATTTTTAAGATAATGCTCTTTCTTTATTTCAAGATCACACAGAAGTACTCACACAAGGTAAGTGATTGTTTTTATGAAGATAAATACTGTACTGTATTATGAATATTATGTAGATTATTGCCGTGTTTGATTTGCTCTGGTCGATAACGAGTAGACTCTCGCTTCAAAGATATTTCCGCATTGTGTGTATTTATGTACACACAATACATAATGCTTGCTTGATGTTTTTGTTGAGCTTAGTGCAGCATTCATCTTGGTTTTTTTATATAAATGCTGTAATGGTGTGTTGTTGACTCAGTGCCTGTCATACATAAATACTCCCTCCTTATATTGATGTCTTTATCCATCATTTTCATTGATTTTGTATAGTGTACAGAAGAACCTGATTATTTGTGTCCTTGAGATTATAACCGACAGTGCCAAGTGGCACAGTGGTAACACACTTCCCTATGCGTTGCTATATAACCGACAGTGCCAAGTGGCACAGTGGTAACACACTTGCCTTATGCGTTGCTATATAACCGACAGTGCCAAGTGGCACAGTGGTAACACACTTGCCTTATGCGTTGCTATATAACCGACAGTGCCAAGTGGCACAGTAGTAACACACTTGCCTTATGCGTTGCTATATAACCGACAGTGCCTAGTGGCACAGTGGTAACACACTTGCCTTATGCGTTACTATCACAGTCACTATGTGCATCACTTTAGTCTGGCTGGGTGGAAGTCGTGGCCAGGGTGGATTGGTTGGGTGCCAATCCTTACCTGTTTACCTCTTTTTCACCTCACAGTAATTGGATACCTAGTTATTAAGTAACAAATTGGAGGGTTGTGTTCCGGCAAAAACTTAGTGGGTAAGGGTTACCATGAGCTCTGGGTAGGGAAAAGTTGTATGTTTCTGTATGCAGTGCATTTAATATGAACCCTTAGACATCAGTTATCGTCATATATGGAGTGATGGTGTAATGCGGTTATCGTCATATCATGATTTAACATTTATTGTCTGGGGTTTATGTGTATGATCCAAATAAGGATGTAATAGCTCAATGTGAATGTAATGGAGCGTACCCTGACCTGTGAAAAAAAATTGCTATCGTCTCATGGTTAAGTTACTATGTGAATGCGGTTATTGTCGTGAATGTTATCTTTGTATAAAATTGTCATAATTACATATGTATACCAATGATGTTCATATAGTTTTCATAACTGCATATACTGTAGTTGTAATGATGACCAAATGACACATCAGAAGATGAAGAAACAATGATGTTTCAGTCCATCTTGGACCATTATTAAGTCGCAGTATACAAGGTAAATCAATTATCACTTGAACTATTATCATGCATTACATGTATTAGGAGCCTGCCGTTATCTGTGGGTAGTACATTTAGTGGCTTGCACCTCTGTTTCAATCTACAGTGTCATCCATATGGTGCCAATTAGGCCCTATGGCCAGAGCACAATACCCATGTATTTATGTTTATTTGGTTTCATTACTTTATATAGATGTAATAAAGTATACCAGGTAAACCAATCATCATTTGAAACATCATGTTTTATGTAAATTATGTAATTCAACAAATTATTCAACACACGTACTCTTGTAAATAATGAGAAATAAGTGATAAACAATCAATGAAATATTCAAGCAGAACACAGTTGTCTCACATACCTCAGTGTCAGCAAAGTTAGAATCGTGTGTTTGGCAACTAGCGCACAACCATTGAGAGTGCATCCACCAGTATAGTTAAATTATCACTTATTTATTTATTTATTTATTTTTATACATTTTGCATACAAATTTATAAATCTGTACTGAATTTATTTAGATTTTTGTGCATAGGTGGGTATGATTAATTTCCATAGCCGCTGTCCAAGTATTACCCCTTAAACTGCGCAACACATCAATAGCTGGGGTGAGTAACTGTTGCGGAATTGCGCACCACAGCTATTGATGTGTTGGAGTACCATGCATGATTTAAAAGTCCTGCGGCTGCAAGGGATTCACATCAGCTTCCTCAGGGCTCTTGTAAACAAACTCCATTTTTTTTAATCGTGGGCAGCATTCTCGGGTGTGAGAGCCTTAGTACTGAGTGAGCAACCAAGGCTGGTGCACACAGCATGAGCTAACAGCAATGCTGTTCAGCTTGTGACCACAGCATCTCCTAAAAATGTCAAATATATATTTGTAACTGGTATTATTTAGCAATGATAGGATAACAGAAGACCCCAGACTGTGGTAAAAATGGCCAGGATTCTGATAATAGAAGGCTTATGGTGATAATTAGCACTGTGTGTAGTAGTGTGGAAGGAGTAATGCTGAGGGAGGTAGCATCGTCTGCTCACTGTGTGGCCACCTGTTATTGTCTGCACTCAACATTCCAGCTTAGTGGTGGAATGTAGTAGATACATTCTACCACTAAGTAGAATGTAGATACTTACATATAACGTGTGTACTAGTGTTATAACAGCAAAAGGAGTATGTTGGGAGAAGCTATTTTGATTAGGGAGATGGTGTCATCTGCATGACTTGTGTAGGGTGGCCACTATGCTGTTTGGGCACCATACCAGCTTAGTTGTACAGTTACGGTGAATAAAACATGTAGATACTTATATATAATGTGTGTAATTACCTAAGTGTAGTTACAGGATGAGAGCTACGCTCGTGGTGTCCCGTCTTCCCAGCACTCTTTGTCATATAACGCTTTGAAACTACTGACGGTCTTGGCCTCCACCACCTTCTCCCCTAATTGTTCCAACCGTCTACCACTCTGTTTGCAAAAGTGAATTTTCTTATATTTCTTCGGCATCTGTGTTTAGCTAGTTTATATCTATGACCTCTTGTTCTTAAATTTCCAGGTCTCAGGAAATCTTCCCTATCGATTTTATCAATTCCTGTTACTATTTTGTATATAGTGATCATAGCACCTCTTTTTCTTCTGTCTTCTAGTTTTGGCATATTTAATGCCTCTAACCTCTCCTCGTAGCTCTTGCCCTTCAGTTCTGGGAGCCACTTAGTAGCATGTCTTTGCACCTTTTCCAGTTTGTTGATGTGCTTCTTAAGAATATGGGCACCACACAACCGCTGCATATTCTAGCTTTGGCCTAACAAAAGTCGTGAACAATTTCTTTAGTATATCGCCACCCATGTGTTTAAAAGCAATTCTGAACTTAGAAAGCGTGGCAAAGGCTCCTCGCACAATATTCTTTATGTGGTCCTCAGGTGATTGCTTTCTATCTAGAACCACCCCTAGATCTCTTTCTTTTATTAGAATTCTTTAAAGATTTCTCACATAATATATAGGTTGTGTGGGGTCTATGTTCTCATATTCCACATTCTATAACATGGCATTTATTAACATTAAATTCCATTTGCCAAGTGGCACTCCATGTACAGTACTTATTTTGTCCAGGTCTTCTTGAAGGGCATGACAATCATCTACGGTTCTTATCCTTCCTATTAACTTAGCATCATCAGCAAACATGTTCATATAATTCTGTATACCAACTGGTAGATCATTTATGTAGACAATAAACATCACTGGTGCAAGAACTGAACCCTGTGGTACTCCACTTGTGACATTTCTCCAGTCCGATACATTGCCTCTGATCACAGCCCTCATTTTTCTATCAGTCAGAAAATTTTTCATCCATGTTAGAAGCATACCTGTCACTCCTACAATATTTTCCAGTTTCCAGAACAACCTCTTATGTGGAACTCTGTCGAAAGCCTTTTTTAGGTCCAGATAGATGCAGTCAACCCAACCATCTCTTTCCTGTAATATCTCTGTTTCTCGATCATAGAAACTGAGTAAATTTGATACACAGGATCTTCCAGATCGAAAACTTTGTCTTGTATCCTGTATTGTGTTTACTTTGCTGTTATCTCTTTTGTTTCACCTTACCTTTCTGGTAACCTTTTCTTTGTCTGAGGGAAAAGTGTCTTCAGTTCCCTGTACCTCTGAAAAGACTGTTTTTGCCTCTGGTTCCCAGAAGATTAATATTACTTGCAAGAGGCTTGTGTGATTCAAACTGGGTGGAAGTACCCAAGTTGTTAGCAACAGGAAGTCAGCAGGGTCCCGTCTAGAAGGAAAGTTTCATTACATTCAAGGATGGTCCACAAGAAGTGCTTTGGGAGTAAATCCACTTTTTGTGATCTTCCACAACCAAACTAAAGCACCTAAAAAAATTTGAAAAAAAAAATGTATAGTAACCCCCAAAAATGCAGAAGTTGAAGGGTTAAGCATTCCAGTACATATCGGTAATCATTTGTTGAATTTGGATGTAGCTGGTATTTAAGGCAAATTCAATGTAATAAGTCTCGATTCCACTTACGATTAATTATTAGTGAAGAAAATAGCATGAAATCTTATCAGCATGATGCTCATGTTAATACGTCTTGAAATCTTGGCAAAAGAAGACACCGAGTGATCGAGCCAACACAAGTCTGCATGTGCACTCTCAAACTGCATCCTACATTTTTGTATTGTGTTAACCATGCTTTTGTTTGTTTGTTCAAAGCCGCCCATTACATAAGAAAAGTACAGTACAGTGGTACCTCGGTTTAAGAGTTTAATACGTTCCTGGAGACGGCTCGTATTCCGAAAACTCGTAATCCGAAGCTAATTTCCCCATAAGAAATAATGAGAAATGAATTAATCCGTTCCTGACTACCCAAAAACCTCACTTCAAACTAAATTTTATACCTAATTCATCTAAACAAACCTACAAAACTATGTTCAAGTTATTACTTACTTTGCTGATGACTGCTGTTGGCGTATGGAAGATGGTGATGAGGGAGGGAGGAGAAGAGGTGTTACTGTTTGGAAGGGGAGTCCCCTTCCATTGTCACATCAGGCAGTGAGGACTTCACTGGTGTGCACACACTGGCACGTTTTGCCAGCATACCACCAAGACTTGCTTGTCTTACTAAGAATCTGTCTAAAGACACTTGTTTTTCTCTACATTTTAACACTTGTTTGTAGTAAGACATCACATTGTCATTTAAAAGGTCAATGCAATGGCCTGCTACAGCTTTATCTGGGGTGAGTTTTTTCAACAAAACTTTGCAATTCTTCCCACACTTCACACATTTTCTTAACACTTTAGCGTTATCACGGCGCTCGAGGAGCGTTACCACTTTTTGTGTTGAGGTCGCACAGCGGATTCGCTCACGAGTCACGAGAAAAATATTTCTATAAACTCTATTTGTTATGCGATTGACTATGGGATAGTTTGAAAATGTTCGCCATGAAATTTCTGTTTTCTCTAATAGCCGCATAGCCTATTTGGGAGAACGGCATAGCATTGCACCATCGAGGTGAGACCATTGTATTGTTGACATGACAAGTGTAATCAACGCAGTTTTTTATTTGGTGCTGGTCTAACGCATCCTTGTGTGACCTTGAGGACACCCGCGTTCGCGAGGGAGGGGACAGACGTGTCGTCGTCGCGCTCCGTGAAAACTCAGGAATAAACCGGGCTTTTCTGGGGGAGCCCCGTCGGCTCCCCGGAGCTATCCCAGGCTGATATGCTAATTTCAGACTTTGGCATCAGTCATGTGTATGGAGTTCTTAGGCCTACCGGACCCACGGCCAGAACCGGGCCCCCTCAGAGAGGCACGGGGAGCAATGGCCTATAGAAGCCCCCGTGTGGTTGGAAGCATTCTATGTCTGCCATCGACCGGGACAGGCACCCAGAAAGGTAAGCGCCCCAAAACAAACCCCTATTCTGGTTAAAATTGCTACCAAAATCCGAACTAGTGGATAGAACTCCCAAACAGAAAAACAAGCAAACTAGTGTGACGTCACACGTCACCGCGCCGCTGTCTGCGCAGCTCCCCCCTCCCCGGAGGGGGAAGGTGGAGCCCCAGACCTCCCACGCCGGCTATCCACCCATCAGTTCTTCGGCTGATGCTATAGGCACCGGTTATGTGCTCCGGCTCCAGTGGTTGTTTCAGCACTGCACCTAGAGTGTGGTGTCTGTTTTCTAGGTGGTGCGCGAGCCGGGAGTGATTCTCCAGTACTCGGGCTGCATGCGCCTAGGGTTCCCTTCCCTAGGTGCCCTGTAAGTACTGCCCTTGGGACTTGGGGCCACCTTCCACAAGTTCCTTGGGGTCTGCCCCTGCTAGGCCGTTTACTGCTTGGTTTTCGGCCGCTCTTTGTGTGCTCGGGTGTTCTGTCTCCCTTGTTCGCCTTAGAGTAAGGGGCAGTTTTGCACTGGTGGGGCGCAGGGTACTGTGCAGCTTGTCTTTTCCCAATCATAGCGGCCGGCTCTGTTCCGCTTGGGTACGCTGTCCTCTTGCGGGGTTTTCTTTTTCTTTTTGTTTATCTACCTGGTGGGGGGGTCTGCCTTCGTTCTTGCCCCTGGTGTCCCTTGTGTTCTGAGTTTTCTGGTGGTACCCCCTGCTAGGTCCCCGTGAGTGTACACGTCCCGGGGTTCAGCTCTTAGAAAGTTGTTTGGTAGTTTTGGGTGCCGGTTAGCAGTACCCTGCCTGGGATTACCTGAGCGCGAGTCCTCTTATAGTAAACGCTCGGGACCCTGGAAACCCCTGGGGGCGCGTGGGTCCGATGGATGTGACCCCAGAGCCCCCCCCTCGCTTCCAGCGAGTTTGAGGGTTGCTCACCCTTGTCTCTGGGTGACTCTGTTTTTGCCTCCGTCTGCTGCCTGTGGGTCGGTGACACCTTCGACCCGGAGCCCTGCGAGTTTGTTGCTCGTTATGGCTCGTTACCCAGTTGTGCTCAGCTGGTGCGGGCAGCAGAGGCGTTGCACTTGAGCCTTGGTGGTGGCAACGCTCTCGTGGTAACTCCCCGGGAGCCCCGGGGCTGCCCCGTTTTGGTTCTTGTTTTTCCCCTGGATTCCCCTTCCTGCCTGCATCCGGTTCCTTACCGTCTGTAGGTTCAGGGCGGGGTTTGGTGGTGTTGAGACTCGGGCAGTCTCGGGGAAATCCCCTTCCTCCGGGTAGTGACGGGGGCATTCGAGCCTGTTCCTCCAGCCGTGTTGTAAGAGTCTGCCAGTGGGCTCCCTTCCTTAGTGTTTTCACGGCTGTCCCGGTTTTCTGGTACGGCCGGGCTTTAGGGGACGGCTCGGCCCGGGGCCTGTGTGTGGGTTCCCGGGCTGCGGAGGGGCTGACTTGGGGGCCTTGGCCCCATAGGACCCCGTGGGGGTTTTTATCCCCTCTCGGCGGGGCTTGTGGTTACGCGGAGTGGGGTTTTCCTCTCCACTCGCCGTACGTGCTGTTGGGCGTCGGCCCCTCCCCGGGCTCGGTTCCTTGGCCTTTGAGTCGGTTGGTTCCGTCCTGTGGGTGGATGTTTCCCCCACCCCTTTTTTTTTGGGGGGGGACGGTGTTTTCGTCATGTGTTTCCCCGTTTTGGGGTTCTACATGACTACTGGTCTCGGGTGCGCATGCGCCTTTGTGTGCCTTCGGGACTGGTTTGGCTTCCGTGTTCTCGAGGGTTCGGGAAGGTTTTTCCTCCTTCCCGCGTTATTGGAACGTCTGTCGGCTCCTCGTCTTGTTGGCGAGTTTGGGCTACTTGTAGCCCTGTTGGCTCCTTGTAATTACCTAAGTGTATTACCTAAGTGTAGTTACAGGATGAGAGCTACGCTCGTGGTGTCCCGTCTTCCAGCACTCTTTGTCATATAACGCTTTGAAACTACTGACGGTCTTGGCCTCCACCACCTTCTCCCCAACTTGTTCCAACGTCTACCACTCTGTTTGCGAAGTGAATTTTCTTTATTTCTTCGGCATCTGTGTTTAGCCAGTTTATATCTATGACCTCTTGTTCTTGAAGCTCCAGGTCTCAGGAAATCTTTCCTGTCGATTTTATCAATTCCTTACTATTTTGTATGTAGTGATCATATCACCTCTTTTTCTTCTGTCTTCTAGTTTTGGCATATTTAATGCTTCTAACCTTTCCTCGTAGCTCTTACCCTTCAGTTCTGGGAGCCACTTAGTAGCATGTCTTTGCACCTTTTCCAGTTTGTTGATGTGCTTCTTAAGATATGGGCACCAAACAACAGCTGCATATCTAGCTTTGGCCTAACAAAAGTCATGAACAATTCTTTAGTA
>WNGS01148764.1:139220-149886 GCA_020271785.1 Procambarus virginalis | reverse complement strand
TTCCTCCCAGGAGTGCCGGACCAACCGGGCTGTGGTGGGCCTGCGGGCCGCTCCAAGCAACAGCCTGGAGGACCAAACTCTCACAAGTCAAGTCTGGCCTCGGGGCGGGCTTGGGGAGTAGAACAACTCCCAGAACCCCATCAACCAGGTATCTACAAGCCCTCCTCCGTGTCCACCTACGGAACCTGTACATCTTTCAACCCACCATGGCAATTAAGTCTGTATTTATTAAACAAAGCCAAAGCTACCCACAGAGGCTGATGCATAGAAAACGTCAACATTACGGTGCTTTAATGGTTACGTGCGCGCCAGGATCACATTGACGTCATAGTGACGTCACCCACCTTGTGCATACCATATATAAACACTAAATATTACCTCTTATTTTGGCTAGGGTCGGGTCGGGGAGTGGTGAAAATTACCTCAGGACTTAGACCCTTCTACCCGGGGCAAGCTACCACAGCCAGGCTGATCAATGGGAGGCTTAAAGGGAGATATGAGGCTCCCTCTTAAAGACAGTTCTACTGGCCATTCTCTCTATAGATAGGAGGAGGGGGGGGGGAGGGGAGCAGCTTTTAAGGATCATTCGAGTCTCTTCATTGCTCACACCTGCAGTGTGCGCTCGGTTGATCAGGTTGTGCCCCCCCCCCCCATCCCTTACTGTGGCGGGAAATCAGTTCTGAGAATCGGTCCATCCTGAGTGTTAAAGGTTTGGACTGTATCTGAACGTGTAGATGAATCTCTGGCTGGCATGGGGGTAGGGGTGGCGAGGGTGGGTGTTGGTGGTGCGGGGGAGGGGGCGGGTGTTGGGGTAGGGTGGGATGGTGGGGGTCGGCGCCCCACCGCTCCGTAAACACTCGTCCTAAAGCCGCCCAGGGAGGGTTAAAGCCAGCCAGGACTCATCAGTTAGCTTCCGCCTCCAGCACACGCCGATGTCACCAGACAGAGGTGTCTGGTGCAGGGCGCGAGTGATGCCCCCGCCCCCGCCGTCTCCCCCCTGGTGTTACAGTCCTACACCCGTCACTTGGGCTGGACGGTACAGCGACGGTCTCGCTTCATGCAGGGCGGCGTTCAATCCCCGACCGTTTAAGTGGTTATGGCCACCATTCCTTCCCTCCGTCCCATCCCAAATCCTTATCCTGACCCCCCCCCCCCCCTTTCCCAGTGCTATATAGTCTTGATGGCTTGGTGTTTTCCCCTGATGGTTCCCTCCCTACACCCACCACGCCGTCAACAAATGTGTTTAATAACTTATCTCGATAAAAGTGGATTTTACTGGTCAGGTGTGTGAGAAGTGTTGCAACACCGGGGCAGGAGTTGTTGCATTGTTCTCTGCCGTTGACCAGTAATCAAGATTGCAGCAGCAGCGTATTATTGAAGAAAGAATGACACTGTTATGAAAACTTGTAGTTTGGTTAAGCTGTACTCAGCACTCCCTTCAAGACGTAAGCTTGATGATGTCGTGATCCGTGTTATAACGCATTATATAAAGCGAGGGTTAGAGTTTTTCTCCTGCTTTAACTCTTCTTCCTTGTCCTCTTTGTCCTCCTTCCTTCTGCTCTTCGTCCGTCCTCTGTGTCATGCTCCTCTTCCCCCGTCCTCTCTTTGACATCTTCCTCTCCCTCCTTCACAAGCTCACTGAGGCGCCTGGTGGGGGGAGGGGGGGGGTCACCTAGCGATATCCAGGCGGATACAAGACCGGCAAAATCCTCCTTCCAATTAAGTTTGAAAACCCCAAAAAGGTAATTTTTAGTCCTTTTCCTGTCAGCCTGTTTGCTATCACGCCTGCTTTACCCTTTCTGCCCGCCGGATTTGGGTGTACTCATGTCGGAAGACCTTACCTGTAAAAAGCACAATAAAGTAGCCGTCACAACTGCAAGAAAAATGACAGGTTGGATAACAAGAACCTTTAGAATCTTTCACACTAGAGATGCTATACCGATGATGATACTTTTCAAGACGCTAGTGCTCTCTAGATACCTGGTTGATGGGGTTCTGGGAGTTGTTCTACTCCCCAAGCCCGGCCCGAGGCCAGGCTTGACTTGTGAGAGTTTGGTCCACTAGGCTGTTGCTTGGAGCGGCCCGCAGGCCCACATATCCACCACAGCCCGGTTGGTCCGGCACTCCTTGGAGGAATAAATCTAGTTTCCTCTTGAAGATGTCCACGGTTGTTCCGGCAATATATCTTATGCTTTCTCTGAGGGTGTTGAACAACCGTGAACCTCTGATGTTTATACAGTGTTCTCTGATTGTGCCTATGGCACTCCTGCTCGTCACTGGTTCTATTCTGCATTTTCTTCCATATCGTTCACTCCATTACGTTGTTATTTTACTGTGTAGATTTGGTACTTGGCCCTCCAGTATCTTCCAGGTGTATATTATTTGATATCTCTCTCGTCTTCTTTCTAGTGAGTACATTTGGAGAGCTTTGAGACGATCCCAATAATTTAGGTGCTTTATCGCGTCTATGCGTGCCGTATATATTCTCTGTATTCCCTCTATTTCAGCAATCTCTCCTGCTCTGAAGGGGGAAGTGAGTACTGAGCAGTACTCGAGACGGAACAACACAAGTGACTTGAAGAGTACAACCATTGTGATGGGATCCCTGGATTTGAAAGTTCTCGTAATCCATCCTATCATTTTTCTGGCTGTCGCAATATTTGCTTGGTTATGCTCCCTAAACGTTAGGTCGTCAGACATCATTATTCCCAAATCCTTTAAATGCTGTTTTCCTACTATGGGTACATTTGATTGTGTTTTATACCCTGTAGAGTGGAGTACTGCTGCACAATGACAGCCCCTTTCAAAGCTGGAGAAATTGCTGACCTGGAGAGCGTGCAGAGATCCTTTACTGCTAGAATCCTCTCGGTAAAACATCTAAACTATTGGGACCGACTAAAGAGCCTAAATCTGTATTCTTTTGAGCGCAGGCGGAAGAGATACATAATAATTTACACGTGGAAAATAGTAGAGGGGCTGATCCCAAACCTGCACACAGAAATAACACCACATGAGACCAGAAGGCATGGCAGGATGTGCAGAATACCCCCGTTGAAAAGCAGAGGTGCAACAGGTACTCTGAGAGAGAACTATCAACATCAGAGGCCCGAGACTGTTCAACATTCTTCCACTACACATAACTGGTTGCTTGCTCCCTGCACTCTCTCACAAGGTCATCTGATCTTAAGGCCACTATTGCGCCTTGCACTCGAGAAGCCGCTCCTCAGACCCTACATAACGAGACGAAGTTAAAGAGCAGAGGGTCTTAAGACCTAAGGAAGATACGCCATCGATACGCTATAAAGAATTTCAGGCCAACGTAACGTAACTATGACGTAATAATGTTCTTACCAGTATAGGTTTAGATCCTACTGGAGCCCCAAGAGAGGTGGACGCTAACCTCTCCGATCCCATTAATAAAATTGATAGGGAAGAATTCCTGAGACCCGGAACTTCAAGAACAAGGGGTCATGGGCCTCTTGTCCTCCTTCCTCCGATCCCATTGCCACAGACGAGCGATCACGATACAGCGCGCGATTTGATAGTAGAAGATAGAGTTGTTTCCTACTGTTGCTGGAAGCTGGATTCCATTGATTGCGATTGCAATCCATGGCTCTGGCGCCGACAGCTCGCCCGGGCCCTGGCGCCGACAGCTCGCCCGGGCCCTGGCGCCGACAGCTCGCCCGGCCCTGGCGCCGACAGCTCGCCCGGGCCCTGGCGCCGACAGCTCGCCCGGCCCTGGCGCCGACAGCTCGCCCGGCCCCTGGCGCCGACAGCTCGCCCGGCCCCTGGCGCCGACAGCTCGCCCGGCCCCTGGCGCCGACAGCTCGCCCGGCCCCTGACGCCGACAGCTCGCCCGGCCCCTGGCGCCGACAGCTCGCCCGGCCCCTGGCGCCGACAGCTCGCCCGGCCCCTGGCGCCGACAGCTCGCCCGGCCCCTGGCGCCGACAGCTCGCCCGGCCCTGGCGCCGACAGCTCGCCCGGCCCCTGGCGCCGACAGCTCGCCCGGCCCCTGGCGCCGACAGCTCGCCCGGCCCCTGGC
Source organism: Procambarus virginalis (assembly GCA_020271785.1). Taxonomy (NCBI): domain Eukaryota; kingdom Metazoa; phylum Arthropoda; class Malacostraca; order Decapoda; family Cambaridae; genus Procambarus; species Procambarus virginalis. Next base: position 145,844 of record WNGS01148764.1, on the reverse strand, counting down.
GCCGACAGCTCGCCCGGCCCCTGGCGCCGACAGCTCGCCCGGCCCCTGGCGCCGACAGCTCGCCCGGGCCCTGGCGCCGACAGCTCGCCCGGGCCTTGGCGCCGCGTCTAATTCTACCTGGATGTCATGGACAATTTGTTTGAAAACGTTTGAAATTTCTATGCAAGCATTTAGTAGTGATTCCCTCTTCTCCGCAGGAGTTTTGTTTCCAGAATTGCGACCATCATCAAGAAAATAATATCCTTTGTGCAGAACCTGTACACAGAGTGGTCTCAGAGACCAAGTTCTCCTTGCATTATTTGTCATGTTGGCACATTTACTGTGTGTGTGTGTGTACTCACCTAGTTGTGTTTGCGGGGGTTGAGCTCTGGCTCTTTGGTCCCGCCTCTCAACCGTCAATCAACAGGTGTACAGGTTCCTGAGCCTATTGGGCTCTATCATATCTACACTTGAAACTGTGTATGGAGTCAGCCTCCACCTGTACTTTCCAATGTACACCTCCACTTTCTAATGCATTCCATTTGTCAACCACTCTGACACTAAAAAAAAGTTCTTTCTAATATCTCTGTGGCTCATTTGGGCACTCAGTTTCCACCTGTGTCCCCTTGTGCGTGTGCTCCTTGTGGTAAATAGCCTGTCTTTATCTACCCTATCAATTCCCTTCAGAATCTTAAATGTGGTGATCATGTCCCCCCTAACTCTTTTGTCTTCCAGCGAAGTGAGGTTTAATTCCCGTAGTCTCTCCTCGTAGCTCATACCTCTCAGCTCGGGTACTAGTCTGGTGGCAAACCTTTGAACCTTTTCCAGTTTAGTCTTATCCTTGACTAGATATGGACTCCATGCTGGGGCTGCATACTCCAGGATTGGCCTGACATATGTAGTATACAAAGTTCTGAATGATTCTTTACACAAGTTTCTGAATGCCGTTCGTATGTTGGCCAGCCTGGCATATGCCGCTGATGTTATCCTCTTGATATGTGCTGCAGGATACAGGTCTGGCGTGATATCAACCCCCAAGTCTTTTTCTTTCTCTGACTCCTGAAGAATTTCCTGTGTGTGTGTGTGACACTGGAAGCTCTGGTGGAAATCTACCTTCATGTGGCATTCTGTTCACCTCTTTACCAAAGACATTTTTACTGAATACTTCTGCTCAATGGTGGTTATTATTATTATTAACATCTTTATTGACAAAATTAATTACAATTTTGCCTAATCTGAGGATTTTGATAAAGTCTTATTAAGGTGAGGATAATGCTGGTATTCACTGTCACGCAGGACAGAGGGTCATACATAAGACAATAGGTCTAAACTGTAGGCTGACGTACATATATCATGGTTACAATCAATGTGTTAATGTATGGATATGTGAAAACAACTTTCTATTGTGCACTGCCACACAAGGGCAGGGATGGGTTCATAAGTGATGCAGCTTAGAAGTAATATAAATAAAAATTGTTCTTCATTCTTTAAAATGGACAAGTAAATTTTGGGTAAATTGTTAGGATGTCGTCCAGAACACCTGAGTCAATAAAATAGTTATACAGTTGGTGGTACAAGAGGCCAGGAGGTCTAAAGTCCTTTACGGTTTCACGTTCAACAATATAGTGTTCTAGTGAATGCATTAAAGGTTTATCACAGAGTTTACAATCTGAGTATTCTGGTAGTGGCTTAGCCTCACTAACCTGCCAGATGTGTCTATAGCCAAGGCGACGTGCAATGACTACATCACATTGCCTGGTTCGGTTACTGTGCTGACCATACAAATACCTATTATTACAAAACTTGTCATAACTTTTAATACTGCAGCTTTCATGTCTCTGGGCATTTCTTAGTTCTTCTAAATCTGAATTCATTTCTTTAATTTGTATGTTTCTAATAACTGCATTAGATAGTCCAAAGTCATAATCAATGTTTTCTTTCCTGCAAGCCTCATTGGCCAATTGGCCAATCGATCTACAAAGTCAAGTTTTCCATCTCCAACATGGGATGGGATCCACACAAATTTTATACAAGAGTTATTATCATTGGCAAAAATTACATTTCATTTAATATTACAAGCAACTTCCGACATACATTGTGATGGGTTATTTAAGGACTGCAGAGCACTTTTAGTCTCAGAGAAAATAACTCCACCATCATTGAGCTTAAGGTATTCAGTGGCTAGATAAATGCCCAATAGCTCGGTCTGTGTCGTGCTTGCCCAGTTGTTCAATGGTGGTGATGATGGAGGTGGACCGGTGGGTGTTGCCCTCGTGTCGCACTCGGACGCACCCCTGGCGTCGTTTACCTCCCTGGCGTCGTTCCCAGCTACCGTCGTCACACCTTACACCATAACACTGCTAGTGTGCCACAAGCAGCCTACCCCGTCAGAAATTCGTGAGTTTACATCACTGAAAGAACGCTAGACAACAAACCCTGTGTTGCCACGACTAAACAGTCTGCTTCTTTGAAAACACTGTAGACGTGGCACCCTCGCCAGGCTGCCTATTACCTTATTGCATCTCACACCTCTCTCCTTGTCTTTACTTACCTTTCTCCTGTTTTGAGAAGGAGAATTCTTAAAATTCTATTTTTATATCGAGTTACGCCCCCGCCTCTTTTTCACTATTACCTTCGGTCTACCCAGGCCTCTACCCACCTTTACCTCTTCACCTCCCCATCACCCTGATTCCCCTTCCCCTCCCCATCCCCATGATTCCCCTTCCCCTTTCAGAGCAGGAGAGATTGCTGAAATAGAGGGAATACAGAGAACATATACGGCACGCATAGACGAGATAAAATGCCTAAATTATTGGGATCGTCTCAAAGCTCTCCAAATGTACTCTCTAGAAAGGAGACGAGAGAAATACCAAATAATATACACGTGGAAGATACTGGAGAGCCAGATCCCAAATCTACACAGTAAAATAACAACGTACTGGAGTGAACGATATGGAATAAAATGCAGAATAGAACCAGTGAAGAGCAGAGGTGCCATAGGCACAATCAGAGAACACTGTATGAACATCAGAGGTCCACGGTTGTTCAACGTCCTATCGGCGAGCATCAGAAATATTGCAGGAACAACCGTGGACATCTTCAAAAGGAAACTAGATTGTTTTCTCCAAGAAGTGCCGGATCAGCCGGGCTGTGGTGGGTATGTGGGCCTGTGGGCCGCTCCAAGCAACAGCCTGGTGGACCAAACTCTCACACGCCAAGCCTGGCCTCGGGCCGGGCTTGGGGAGTAGAAGAACTCCCAGAACTTCATCAACCAGGTATGCACGTCTACCTACTTACCCAATTTGTGTTTTCTGTTTCCCCTTTTAATCGCCATTTTTGCGTCCTTATATTACCTTATCTTACCCTATTTTTTTTACCTATTCCCCCTCCCTCCCCACTCCTCCTTTATACTTGTCTCTATCTCTCTATTCTGGAGAGCGTGCAGAGAGCCTTTACTACTAGAATCCACTCGGTAAAACATCTAAACTACTCGGACCGACTAAAGAGCCTAAATCTGTATTCTCTTGAGCGCAGGCGGGAGAGATACATAATAATTTACACATGGAAAATAGTAGAGGGGCTGGTCCCAAACCTGCACACAGAAATAACACCACATGAGACCAGAAGACATGGCAGGATGTGCAGAATACCCCCGTTGAAGAGCAGAGGTGCAACAGGTACTCTGAGAGAGAACTCTATCAACATCAGAGGCCCGAGACTGTTCAACACGCTTCCACTACACATAAGGGGCATAACTGGTCGACCCCTCACAGTGTTCAGGAGAGAACTGGATAACACCTCCAAAGGATACCTGATCAAACAGGCTGTGACTCATACGTCAGGCTGCGAGCAGCCGCGTCAGACAGCCTGGTTGATCAGTCCAGCAACCAGGAGGCCTGGTCGACGACAGGGCCGCGGGGACCCTAAGCCCGGAAGCACCTCAAGGTAACCTCAAGGTAACCCCTTTACCCCCTCCCTATCCCCTTCATCCCCCCCTCCCATTTAACTCTCCCCCTTCTTCCATATACCCTCCTTCCCCCACCCCATTATCTTTCCCCACCACCCCATTCCCATTTACCTCCCCCACCCCGACACACACACACACACACACACACACACACACACACACACACACACACACACACACACACACACACACACACACACACACGCACATCCATCTTGATCTGGATGAATTCCGTGCAGCCTCATAAGAGATGATGCGGGAGGGGAAAAATTATGGAGAACCCAAATAAAAACGTGGCCGCAAATATCCGGCCGCGTCCTCATTTGAATGTTAATTGGACGGGATAAGGAGTCGCCTGGAGGCTGGTGAGGGCCCATGTGAGGGCCGGAGTGGTGGCCCGGCCCTCGGGAGGGACGATGCTCGCCCCCTCGGGAGGGTGAGAGAGGGGAGGGAGAGTGGACGCACCAGGGTGTGACCGTCATAATAGTGGTGCTGGCGGCCACACCCTGAGTCACCAGCAGCAGCAGCCTGGAGGCCACACCCTGAGTCACCAGCAGCAGCAGCCTGGAGGCCACACCCTGAGTCACCACCACCAGCAGCCTGGAGGCCACACCCTGAGTCACCACCACCACCACCAGCAGCCTGACGGCCACACCCTGAGTCACCAGCAGCAGCAGCAGCCTGGAGGCCACACCCTGAGTCACCACCACCACCACCAGCAGCAGCAGCCTGGCGGCCACACCTTGAGTCACCTGCAGCAGCAGCAGCAGCAGCAGCCTGGCGGCCACACCCTGAGTCACCACCAGCAGCCTGGCGGCCACACCCTGTGTCACCACCACCAGCAACAGCAGCCTGGCGGCCACACCCTGAGTCACCGCCACCAGCAGCAGCAGCCTGGTGGCCACACCCTGAGTCACCAGCAGCAGCAGCCTGGCGGCCACACCCTGAGTCACCACCAGCAGCAGCAGCCTGGCGGCCACACCCTGAGTCACCGCCACCAGCAGCAGCAGCCTGGCGGCCACACCTGAGTCACCACCACCAGCAGCAGCAGCCTGGCGGCCACACCCTGAGTCACCAGCAGCAGCAGCCTGGCGGCCACACCCTGAGTCACCGCCACCAGCAGCAGCAGCTTTGCGGCCACACCCTGAGTCACCGCCACCAGCAGCAGCAGCCTGGCGGCCACACCCTGAGTCACCAGCAGCAGCAGCCAGGCGGGCCACACCATATATATATCATATATAATTATATATATAGATTCACCTCCTGAAGATGCTATCTAATTACGAAAGTACTTAAGAAATCCGTTTCATGTTGTTGCTCTCCTGTGGTCGAGCATTGTCACATTGTTAATCAGTGGTTTATTTTCGTGATATGACACACACAGAAACGAATATACTAATATTATATATATATATATATATAAGTATATATATATATAGATATATATATATATATATAATATATATATTATATATATATATGCAAACAAGCCTGAATGGTCCCCGGGACTAGATACAACTGAAAACTCACCCCCCAAATGTCGACTCAGAACCCATACTGCCAGGACAACGCAACTGGTTGTACAGGGACCTTAATATCCGCTTTGACCATCACGACCGACTAAGGAAGTGATAGCCGGAACTATATGAACACTTCCGCCCCGCCGGCACTCCGGATGGTAATCTTGGCAAGCATTTTATCAAATCACCTCATTTTTTGGGGCAACACGTGAGGAACACAAATGCAAACAAGCCTGATGGTCCCCAGGACTAGATACAACTGAAAACTCAACACCCAAGTGACTCGAACCCATACTGCAGGAGCAACGCAACTGTGTATGTCAGGACGCCTTAATCCGCCTTGACCATCACGACCGGACATAAGGAAGTGCATAGCACGGAGCTATATGAACCACTTCCCCCCGCCGGCACTCGGATGGTAAGCTCTTGGGCAAGCATTTTATCAATCACCTCATTTTTTGGGGCAACACTGAGGAACACAAATGCAAACAAGCGCGAATGGTCCACCAGACTAGTACAACTGAAAACTCACCCCCAAAGTGACTCGAACCCCATACTGCCAGGAGCAACGCAACTGGTAAATGTACAGGGAACGCCTTAATCCGTTGACCATCACGACCTAGACATAGGAAGTGATAGCCGAGACTATATGAACCATTCCCCGCCGCCGGCACTCGGATGGTAAGCTTGTGGCCATAGTCATTTTATCCAAATCACCCTCATTTTTTGGGGCAACAGTGAGGAACACAAATGCAACAAGCCTGAATGTTCCCACAGGACTAGATACAACTGAAAACTCACACCCCAGAGAGTGACCTCGAACCCATACTGCCAGGAGCACGCAACTGGTATGTACAGGGACGCCTTAATCCGACTTGACCATCACGACCGAGACATAGGAATGTGATAGCCGGAGCTATATGAACACTGTCCCCGCCGGCACTCGGATGGTAATCTTGGGCATAGCATTTTATCAAAATCCACCTCATTTTTGGGGCAACGCCGTGAGGAACACAAATGCAAACAAGCCTGAATGGTCCCCAGGACTAGATACAACTGAAAACTCACACCCCAGAAGTGACTCGAACCCATACTGCCAGGAGCAACGCAACTGGTATGTACAGGGACGCCTTAATCCGCTTGACCATCACGACCGGA
>WNGS01148762.1:13951-34789 GCA_020271785.1 Procambarus virginalis | reverse complement strand
AGTGGGAAATAGTGTGGTACGGGACCGACATAGGGCGATCAAGGACGGCCTAAGTTAACACCCGCCCGTCCCAGGTGATTTATATGGCGTCAGTGTAAAATATTAGGTGTAATCTCCCCTTAGTGTATTTAGTGATTATAATAATATTTCTTCTGAGAGAATGGGGTGAGGGGAGGAAGTAATGGGGGGTTGGAAGGAGATAATGGGACGCACGAAGGGGGGATGAGTGGGGTCAAGGGGGGATGAGTGGGGTCAAGGGGGGATGAGTGGGGTCAAGGGGGATGAGTGGGGTCAAGGGGGGAAGAGTGGGGTCAAGGGGGGATGAGTGGGGTCAAGGGTGAAGAGTCAGGAAAATAGGGGGAAGGGTGGAAGGACGGGTTGGAGACCCGGGTGCAGCCGGGTATCTCTTTCTATATAATTAAATGGAAATGTCTTTCTGTTCGAGGTTGGAGCCCAGAGAGAAGAAAGGGATAGGGGGAGAAAATGGAAGAGGAACAGGAGACGGGATATGGGGAAGGAAGAGGGTAGAAAGGGGGGAAATGGGTGGGACAGACAGACTATCCTGGGCACCCTAGGGAACCCCTTCTAGTATATCTATATGAGAGGATGTCTGTCTGTTCCTACGAGGACGGAGGCCAGACGCCAGCGGCTAGCGTCACTAAACGTAGCGGGATTAATAGTCATTCAATTATTAGTAACACTGCGGGGGGGTGGGGGAAGGAGGGGTCGGCCCGGGTTGGATGATTGACGTCCTTCACGAAGTCTGAGGACGTGAAATGTTCAGCTCCGAACATATAGACTTTAGCATAATCGATGATGAATTTGCCTTTGCTAGAATTGTTTAATCAAAGTCTAAGGCAGGGTGTCTTACCTGACCGCTGGACACAGGCACTCATAATACCCATACCCAAGCCTAATTCACGAAAATTCAGACCCATCTCTCTGACATCGTGCATGTGTATAGTTCTTGAGAGAATTTTTCTCGACAGACTAATGTTTCAAATCAAGCCCCACCTTGCCCCTAACCTGTATGGTTTCCTTCCTGGAAGAAGCACACAAACTTGCTTTGCTGAATATTTTATCAGAGAGGGACCAAACTCTCAGGCGGCATTTATTGATCTCCAAACTGCCTTTGATACAGCAGAGAAATAATCCTAGAACAGCTAGCCTCTTTTGGAGTTAAGGAAGACTGTTGACATGGCTCAGGGGTTACCTGAGTAACAGAACCGCCTCAGTCCTTTTCAAGGGGGTCAAAAGTAAACTTTGTGCACCCTTTGAGTTGGGTACACCCCAGGGTGGAGTGCTAAGTCCTACACTGTTCAATGTTCTGATGCATAAATTAACAATCGATATTCCCACACTACCTGACGAAGCCGTCATTTGTTATGCCGATGATATATGCATTGTTGCAAATTCCCAAACTAGACTGCAAGCTCTACTTGATTCACTCGCTGCTAAAAGCATTGAATGTGGTCTTGTTATCTCTATAACTAAATCCAGAGTTCTTCATCCCCGAGAGAATACTCGTGTCCCTATAACTTTCAAGGTCAACAACCAGAACATTGAAACGTGTAGGCAGCACAAATACCTTGGAGTTGGTATTAACAGTGACATTGTAAATGATCTACACCGTAGGTTAAAAGAAAGACTAAAAACCATTGAGAACACTTACTGGTAGGAATATTGGTATCAATATTAAATATGCTAGACTATTCTATATGATGTTCGTTAGATCTCTCGTTGATTATAATGCTCTGCACTTAATTAATTTCCCCTCCTCTGTGTTGGACAAACTTGAAGTAGTACAGAATGAGGCCATGAGGATAATTCTTGGTGCTCCAAGATGCACAAGAATCATCCACATGCGGGAAGAACTGAAGCTTCCAACCATACTAGAGAGAATCATGCAAGTCAACACTACCTTTTGCCTTAAAGTCATGAGAGACCCTACATCTCCTGCATTGCTCAGAGACAAATTATTTAGTGCTGTTAATACCCTATTGACGGTGCCGATATACCAACTCACTCCTTTTATGATCAATGGCTGAGCAACAATGCTTACAATCTCATTAAACTTATCATTCCTTTAAGTGCAATCACCTGTCTCTTATATTCCTCTTTATCTGTACCCCACCATTCAAGTATCATACACACCTGTCACCAAGAAAGATAATGAGAATCTTGCTCTTCTCAAAGCTGTCACACTTGAAACAATTGCCTCCTCCATCGAGAATTTAAGATCTCACGAGCACTGTGTCTACACCGACGGCTCAGTCCAGTCCTCTACTGGACGGACTGCAGCAGCATGTAGGTTTATTGAAATAATATTTGCACACAGACTATCAGTGAAAGGTTCATCAACTGGCTGACCTCTACAAGAACAGAACGTTGAGAAACTGTCGCACTAAAGTCTTAAATCCTAACCTATCAGAGGACCCAAAACAGAAAACGGGACACTATGTCATTTTTGCGAGCCTCTAAAATGTTCTATTACAACAATATTTGGCATTAGGTGAAGTATCCGTCAAAATGCGACGCTCTATTAAGAGGACAGGTTGGGGTTTTCTTCAGCTATATCTTGCTCTTGTTACGGCTCATTTTGACTGTGCAGTTCAGTTTTGGTCGCCATACGTTTATTTTACTTATCAAGGGGAAAGCGCCAAACCATTAATTAAGACTATATAGCACTGGGAAGGGATCAGGATGAGGGATTCCTTCCCACCGTTCCATTTGTGATGGGACGGTGGGAAGGAATGGTGCCCAACCACTTGGTGGACGGTCGGGGATTGAACGGCGACCTGCATGACGCAAGACCGTCGCTCTACCGTCCAGCCCAAGTGCTTGGGTCATGCAGCAGAATGGATATAAAGTCACTTGAAGGCGTCCAGCGTAGGATGGCAAAATTAATCCCCCAAATGAGAAACCTTTCATATGAGATTGAAAAAGCTTAATTTACATTCTCTAGAAAGGCGAAGAATTATGTGTAACATGAGAGAGGTCTATAAGTGGATGACTGGGCATAACAAAGGGGATATTAATAGGGCATTAAAAATATCAACACATAATAGAATACGAAACAATAGTATAAATTTATGTTTAGGAAAGAGTTAGGTAAATAATGGCTCGTAACAGTGTTGTCGATTTGTGGTAATTGGAACCAATTACCACATAACACAATAGAAGTAGCATCCCTTGATTGTTTCAAGCGTAGGTTAGACATATATAAGAATGAGTTTGGGTGGATATAAGAGAAGCTGCCTAATATGGGCCAATAGGTTTTCTGCACTTGATTCTTATGTTCTTATAAATTGCCATCCACACTATGTTAATAGAGCCATAAGCTCTATCGCCTGAGCTATTGAGTGACCTAATTAGGAATCGAAGGAATACTCATAACAATACACATTTACCCAAACCTACTCATACATGCAAATCACTCAAAGCATACACTCATAACACACACACTCACACACACACACACACTCACACACACACACACACACACACACTCACCACACTCTCTCACACACACATACACACTCACACACTCACACACTCTCACACACACACATACACCACACATACACACACATAACACACACAACACACACACACACACACACACACACACACACACACACACACACACACACACCACACACACACACACACACACACACACACAACACACACACACACACACACACACACACAGTTGTGACAGACAGCCGCGGTGATCAGACGGGTCTGGGAAGCTCTTGCGTAGCTAGTGAATTGGGGGGGAAAATCAGTGTATATGCGTATATGAGTGTATATGAGTGATTGAATAATTAGTAAGCTCACTCAAAACCACAAGGAAGTGAAGAAAAACAGTAGAAACAGCACCACTGAAAATAAGTGTTGAGTACATTTGTGGTATTGTGAAATTGTGGAGCCGACATTGTGGAGCTAAAGTGACCTCACCACTAGTGACCTCACCAGCTGGGACGCGGGACGCAGAGACCTCACATCTGGACCAGCCGCGTGGTGTACTTTCTCGCCTGTTTGTGCTGCAGATTGAGCAAGGTATTGAGGAGCGCCTTTTTTGGCTGGGTTGTTACTGCAATGACACGATCAGGAAGGGGTTCAAGGTCAATCACCAGCAGGGATGAGGAGGAGGACAGATTTATAGACAAATTAATAGGGAAATTTGTAGAGAGAAGGAGCGATTGGATGGTGGATCTAATCCAAGGGATTAAAAGCGAGTTATTTCAGCAAATACAGGTTGAGGTAGAGAGGCAGAAACAAGAAATTATGCTCTATATTCAGGAAGAGATTAGGAAGGGAAGAGAGGACTGGGAGAGGGAATGTGCTCGGATCACAAACGAATTAGGAAGGATTAACAGCATGGCTAAGGACAGAGGATTAGTGGGGGATGGGTTAGTGACTGCGGTTGGGATGGAGAAACCCCAGGGGACAGGCTACCAGCATGACAAAGAATTACTGAGGAGGCGGTCTATTATACTACATGGATTATTCGAATCTGGGGCATCAACAAGACAAGACAGGATAGAGACGGAAAAATATGAATTGCATGAGATATTGAGATGTATTGGAGCAGGGATGGCAGAATACGAGGTGGATATCAGCCGCCGGGTTGGACCTTACAATTGTACCAAAAATAGGCCTGTTCTGGTACAATTCTCCAATGAGGAGGCTGTGGAGTACATAATGAGGAACAAGCATTTACTCAGAGGAAGTGAAACCCATTACAATGTGTTTATAGAGAGGTTTATGACGAAAGATGAGCAAATAGCCTACAAGCATAGGTGGCAAGCACGACACCGAACTAGCCTCTCAGGTAGTTTCACCTCCCAGGTCACATCACAGGTCACCCCCCAGGTCACAACCCAGGTCACCCCCCAGGTCGCATCATCCCCAACTCAGCCCTCCTATACCTCCCCCCTGCCTCAGCCCCCCAAACCCCCCTGCTTCATCACCCCAAAACCCCCCTGTCCATTCCACATTTGCACCTCCCCAACGATTCCCCTGCCCCTCCAACATCACACCTGTCAACGACCCCAGTGGGTCAAGCCATGCCCTCCCCAAACCCACCTTCCCATCCCCCCTCCCCTACTACCCCTTCCCACACCCCTGCCCCTTCTCTTCCACTGCACCCCTCTTACACTCACCCCCAAACCCCACCCAACCCTCACCCCTCCTATGCACCTTCAGCCCACATTTAACCCCCTCACCTTGTGACCCCCTAACACCTTCCCCCATCTCCCTCTTCCCCTCTTCTACCCCAAAACCCCCACCTACCCCCGATTCCCCCCTAACTAATACGCCCTCTCTTCCACTCCCAGCACCCATGCTCCATTCTCCTCTCAGCCCTCTGTCCTCAATATCCCTCTCCCCCCCAACTTCTCAACCTCTATCTGACTCTCAGTCTCACTCTATTTCTCAATCCCCACATGCTATTCAGACCCCTAACTTTCAGACCCATTATGCCCTTCCTACCCCCCTAGATGCCCAGACCCCATTCGCCTACCAGGCACTCCCAGGCACCCCCCTAGCACCCCCCATTCACCCCCACAGCCCCCACTCGCCCCCCATTCACCCCCACAGCCCCCACTCGCCCCCCATTCACCCCCACAGCCCCCACTCGCCCCCCAGACACCCACCAGTCCCCCCCAGACCCCCAGTGAAAGGGGGAACTCAGACACCCGAGTTTCCAAGAAGAGTCTCAAGGTGTGGTACACCAATGCTGATGGGGTAGCCAATAAAGCAGAAGAGATAAAAGAAAGAGTTAGTGAGGCAGACCCAGACATAGTGGCAATAGTGGAAACTAAAATAAATGACATGATCTCGGATGCAATCTTTCCGGAGGGGTACCAGGTGATAAGAAAAGAAAGGACACAGAGACAGGGAGGAGGAGTGGCACTCCTAATAAAGCGGAAATGGAAGTTTGATGAGCTGGAAAATCCGGGTACCAATGAAAGCACGAGCTCCATACATGGAACTCTGACAGTGGATGGGAAGAAGATTGTAATCTTGATACTCTACAATCCCCCACCAAACAGTAGAAGGCCCAGGCAGGAGTACGAGGACAGCAACAAGGCATGTATAGATGAACTGCAGAGGGCAGCAACAATAGCGCATAGAATGAAGGCGAAGCTACTGGTCATGGGGGACCTAAACCACGGAGAGATAGATTGGGAAACGAGGAATCCCCATGGCGGGGAGGAGACCTGGGGAGCGAAGCTGGTAGACGTTATTGACAGGAATTTCCTAACACAGCATGTGAAGGAAGATACTAGGGAAAGAGGAGGGGATACGCCCAGCCTATTAGATCTCATCTTCACCCAGAATGTAGAAGACATCGAGCAGTTGGAACATGAAATACCACTAGGAGCCAGTGACCATTGTGTCCTAGTCTTTGACTACATGATGGAGCTTAAAATTGTGACCAACGGTCAAGAGGTACGGGGAAGGAGAATTGATTACAGAAAAGGGGACTACAGAAGGATAAGGGACTACCTGGGAGAAGTGCAGTGGGAGGAAGAGCTTATAGGAAAAACAGTGCAAGGTATGATGAACCAAGTCATATTGAAATGCAAAGAGGCTGAAGAGAGATTTATTCCAACAATAAAGGAAAAAAGCAGGAGGGAATATAATAACCCATGGTTTGATAGACAATGTAAGGAAGCAAAGGTGAGAAGCAGGAGGGAGTGGAGGAAGTACAGAAGACAAAGGACAGAGGACAACAGGATTAGATGTAACAGAGCTAGGAATGATTACATTAACATAAGACGAATGTCGGAAAGAAATTATGAGAATGATATTGCAGTCAAAGCGAAAAAGCAACCTAAATTACTACATAGCCATATAAGAAGGAAGATGTCGGTAAATGACCAAGTGACAAGACTGAGGAAAACAGAAGGGGCATATACAGAAAGCGACAAGGAAATCTGCGAGGTACTGAATGCAAATTTCCATGGAGTGTTCACAACCGAGCCTGAGCAGCTCCCATTGTTAGAAGCGATTACCCTAAATGACAGACTATCAGACATAGAGGTGACAGCAGAGGAGGTAATGAAACAGTTGACAACACTGGATGCAAACAAAGCTGTTGGACCAGACAAAGTATCACCGTGGATACTTAAAGAGGCAGCGCAGGCTCTCAGTGTGCCTCTGGCAATGATCTTTAATGAGTCACTTATGTCGGGAGAATTGCCCAGTTGCTGGAAGGAGGCAAATGTCGTACCGATTTTCAAGAAAGGTGACAGGGAGGAGGCACTTAACTACAGACCCGTATCATTGACAAGCATCCCCTGCAAAATACTTGAAAGAATAATTAGGCTAAGACTTGTTGAGCACCTGGAGAGCATTGGGTTTGTAAACAAGCACCAACATGGTTTCTGGACAGGGAAATCATGCCTAACAAACCTTTTAGAATTCTATGATAAAGTAACAAGGATAAGGCAGGACAGAGAAGGCTGGGCAGACTGCATATTTCTTGACTGCCAAAAGGCCTTTGATACAGTACCGCACATGAGACTGCTATACAAACTTGAGAGGCAGGCAGGAGTAAGCGGAAAGGCCCTAGAATGGGTGAAGAACTACCTAACAGGAAGGAGCCAGAGGGTAATGGTAAGGGGCGAGAAGTCGGACTGGAGAACAGTAACAAGTGGAGTACCTCAAGGATCGGTGCTGGGACCAATCCTCTTTCTAATTTACGTAAATGACATGTTTACAGGAGTGGAGTCATACATGTCAATGTTTGCGGATGACGCAAAATTAATGAGAAGAGTTGTGACAGACGAGGATTGTAGGATCCTCCAAGAGGACTTAAACAGGTTGCAGAGATGGTCAGGGAAATGGCTACTGGAGTTTAACACCAGTAAATGTAAAGTTATGGAAATGGGATCAGGTGATAGGAGACCAAAGGGACAGTACACAATGAAGGGGAACAGCCTACCTGTAACGATTCGAGAAAGAGATCTGGGAGTGGATGTGACACCTAATCTAACTCCTGAGGCACATATAAATAGGATAACGACAGCAGCGTACTCTACACTGGCGAAAATTAGAACTTCATTCAGAAACCTAAATGAGGAGGCTTTTAGGGCGCTTTACACTGCATACGTGAGACCCGTCTTAGAGTATGCCGCGCCATCATGGAGCCCCCACCTGAAGAAACACATAAGGAAACTGGAGAAGGTTCAGAGGTTTGCGACGAGGCTTGTCCCAGAGTTACGAGGGAAGGGATATGAAGAGCGACTGAAGGAACTGAACCTTACGACACTAGAGAAAAGAAGGGAGAGAGGAGATATGATAGGGACATATAAAATACTCAGGGGAATTGACAAAGTGGAAATAGATGAAATGTTCACACGTAATAATAACAGAACGAGGGGACATGGGTGGAAACTGGAAACTCAGATGAGTCACAGAGATGTTAGGAAGTTTTCTTTTAGCGTGAGAGTAGTGGAAAAATGGAATGCACTTGGGGAACAGGTTGTGGAAGCAAATACTATTCATACTTTTAAGACTAGGTATGATAGGGAAATGGGACAGGAGTCATTGCTGTAAACAACCGATAGCTGGAAAGGCGGGATCCAAGAGTCAATGCTCGATCCTGCAAGCACAGATAGGTAAGTACAGATAGGTAAGTACACACACACACACACACACACACACACACACACACACACACACACACACACACACACCACACACACACCACACACACACACACACACAACACACCACACACACACACACACACACACACACAACACACACACACACACCACACACACACCAACACACACACACACACACACACACACACACACCCACACACATGACGACGCCAAAATTATGAGAAGGATTAAGACAGAGGAGGACAGCTTGAGGCTTCAAGAAGACCTGAACAAGCTGCAGGAATGTTCGAAAAAATGGCTGTTAGAGTTTAACCCAAGCAAATGTAATGTAATGAAGATAGGGGTAGGAAGCAAGAGACCAGATACAAGGTACTATTTGGGAGATGAAATACTTCAAGAGTCAGAGAGAGAGAAAGACCTGGGGTTGATATCACGCCAGACCTGTCCCCTGAAGCTCATATCAAGAGGGTAACATCAGCAGCATATGCCAGGTTTTCTAACATAAGAACGGCCTTTAGAAACTTGTGTAAGGAATCTTTCAGAACTTTACACAACACATATGTCAGACCAATCCTGGAGTATGCGGCTCCAGCATGGAGTCCATATCTAGTCAAGCATAAGACTAAACTGGAAAAGGTTCAAAGGTTTGCCACCAGACTAGTACCCGAGCTGAGAGGTATGAGCTATGAGGAGAGACTACGGGAATTAAACCTCACTTCGTTGGAAGACAGAAGAGTTAGGAGGGGACATGATCACCACATTCAAGATTCTCAGGGGAATCGACAGGGTTGATAAAGACAGGCTGTTTAACACAAGGGGCACACGCACTAGGGGACACAGGTGGAAACTGAGTGCCCAAATGAGCCACAGAGATATTAGAAAGAACTTTTTTAGTGTCAGAGTGGTTGACAAATGGAATGCATTAGGAAGTGATGTGGTGGAGGCTGACTCCATACACAGTTTCAAGTGTAGGTATGATAGAGCCTATTAGGCTCAGGAAACTGTATACCTGTTGATTGTCGGTTGAGAGGCGGGACCAAAGAGCCAGAGCTCAACCCCCGCAAGCACAACTAGGTGAGTACACACACACACACACACACCACACACACACACACACACATACACACACACACACAGACACACACACGAATCGCCAACATGGGTTCAGGGAGGGTAAATCTTGCCTGACTGGCTTAATAGAGTTCTACGACCAGGTGACAAAGATTAAGCAAGAAAGAGAAGGCTGGTTGGACTGCATTTTCTTGGATTGTCGGAAAGCCTTTGAAACAGTACCGCATAAGAGGCTGGTACATAAGCTGGAGAAACAGGCAGGTGTAGCTGGTAAGGTGCTCTAGTGGATAAGGGAGTACCTAAGCAATAGGAAGCAGAGAGCCACGGTGAGGGTGAGACCTCAGATTGGCGTGAAGTCACCAGTGGAGTCCCAAAGGGCTCTGTACTCGGTCCTATCTTGTTTCTGATATATGTAAATGATCTCCCGGAGGGTATAGATTCATTTCTCTCAATGTTTGCTGACGATACCAAAATTATGAGAGGGATTAAGACAGAGGAGGACTGCTTGAGGCTTCAAGAAGACATGGACAAGCTGAAGGAATGGTCGAACAAATGGTTGTTAGAGTTTAACCCAAGCAAATGTAATGTAATGAAGATAGGCGTAGGGAGCAGGAGGCCAGATACTAGGTATCATCTGGGAGATGAAATTCTTCATGAATCAGAGAGAGAAAAAGACTTGGGGGTTGACATCACGCCAGACCTGTTCCCTGCAGCCCATATCAAGAGGATAACATCAGCGGTATATGCCAGGCTGGTCAACATAAGAATGGAATTTAGAAACTTGTGTAAGGAATCATTCTGAACTTTGTATACCACATATGTCAGGCCAATCCTGGAGTATGCGGCTCCAGCATGGAGTCCATATCTAGTCAAAGATAAGACCAAACTGGAAAAGGTTCAAAGGTTTGCCACCAGACTAGTATCCGAGCTGAAAGGTATGAGCTACGAGGAGCGACTGCAGGAATTAAACCTCACTTCGTTGGAAGACAGAAGAGTTAGGGGGACATGATCACCACATTCAAGATTCTCAAGTGAATTGATAGGGTAGATAAAGACAGGCTGTTTAACACAAGGGGCACACGCACTAGGGGACACAGGTGGAAACTGAGTGCCCAAATGAGCCACAGAGATATTAGAAATAACTTTTTTAGTGTCAGAGTGGTTGACAAATGGAATGCATTAGGCAGTGATGTGGTGGAGGCTGACTCCATACACAGTTTCAAGTGTAGATATGATAGAGCCCAGTAGGCTCAGGAAACTGTACACCTGTTGATTGACTGTTGAGAGGCGGGACCAAAGAGCCAGAGCTCAACCCCCGCAAGCACAACTAGGTGAGTACACACACGCACACACATAGGTCTGGGAGGGTCTGGAGCAAGAGGTCTGGGAGGGTCTGGGGCAAGAGGTCTGGAAGGGTCTGGGGCAAGAGGTCTGGGAGGGTCTGGGGCAAGAGGTCTGGGAGGTTCTGGAGCAAGAGGTCTGGGAGGGTCTGGGGCAAGAGGTCTGGGAGGGTCTGGGGCAAGAGGTCTGGGAGGGTCTGGAGCAAGAGGTCTGGGAGGGTCTGGGGCAAGAGGTCTGGGAGGGTCTGGGGCAAGAGGTCTGGGAGGGTCTGGGGCAAGAGGTCTGGGAGGGTCTGGGGCAAGAGGTCTGGGAGGGTCTGGGGCAAGAGGTCTGGGAGGGTCTGGGGCAAGAGGTCTGGGAGGGTCTGGGGCAAGAGGTCTGGGAGGGTCTGGGGCAAGAGGTCTGGGAGGGTCTGGAGCAAGAGGTCTGGGAGGGTCTGGGGCAAGAGGTCTGGGAGGGTCTGGGGCAAGAGGTCTGGGAGGGTCTGGGGCAAGAGGTCTGGGAAAGGAGAGTAGACTATAGTACAGGATATTACAGGAGGATAAGAGAATATCTGGGAGAAGTGCAGTGAGAAGAAGAACTAAGAGGAAAAACAGTCCAAGATATGATTAACCTAACCTACCCTAACCTAACCTACCCTAACCTAACCTAACCTAACCTACCCTAACCTAACCTAGTCAAGTGGAAATGCAAGGAGGCAGAAGAGAGTTTTATACCAACAGTTAAGGAAAAAAAACAGGAGGGAATATAATAACCCATGGTTTAATAGACAGTGTCAGGAAACAAAAAGAAGGGAGGCGATGGAGGGAGTGGAGGAAGTACAGAGGACAGAGGACAAAGTACAGAGGACAAAGTACAGAGGACAAAGGACAGAGGACAGAGGACAAAGTACAGAGGACAAAGTACAGAGGACAAAGGACAGAGGACAGAGGACAAAGTACAGAGGACAAAGTACAGAGGACAAAGGACAGAGGACAGAGGACAAAGTACAGAGGACAAAGGACAGAGGACAAAGTACAGAGGACAAAGGACAGAGGACAAAGTACAGAGGACGAAGGACAGAGGACAGAGGACAAAGTACAGAGGACAAAGTACAGAGGACAAAGGACAGAGGACAAAGTACAGAGAACAAAGGACAGAGGACAGAGGACAAAGTACAGAGGACAAAGGACAGAGGACAAAGTACAGAGGACAAAGGACAGAGGACAGAGGACAAAGTACAGAGGACAAAGGACAGAGGACAAAGTACAGAGGACAAAGTACAGAGGGCAAAGTACAGAGGACAAAGGACAGAGGACAAAGTACAGAGGACAAAGGACAGAGGACAAAGTACAGAGGACAAAGGACAGAGGACAAAGTACAGAGGACGAAGGACAGAGGACAAAGTACAGAGGACAAAGTACAGAGGACAAAGGACAGAGGACAAAGGACAGAGGACAGAGGACAGACGACAAAGAACAGAGGACAAAGGACAGAGGACAGAGGACAGAGGACAAAGTACAGAGGACAAAGGACAGAGGACAAAGGACAGAGGACAAAGGACAGAGGACAAAGTACAGAGGACAAAAGACAGAGTACAAAGGACAGAGGACAAAGTACAGAGGACAAAGGACAGAGGACAAAGTACAGAGGACAAAGGACAGAGGACAAAGTACAGAGGACAAAGGACAAAGGACAAAGGACAGAGGACAAAGTACAGAGGACAAAGGACAGACGACAAAGGACAGAGGACAAAGGACAGAGGACAAAGTACAGAGGACAAAGTACAGAGGACAAAGGACAGAGGACAAAGTACAGAGGACAAAGGACAGAGGACAAGGACAGAGGACAGAGGACAAAGTACAGAGGACAAAGGACAGAGGACAAAGTACAGAGGACAAAGGACAGAGGACAAAGGACAGAGGACAAAGGACAGAGGACAAAGGACAGAGGACAAAGGACAGAGGACAAAGTACAGAGGACAAAGGACAGAGGACAAAGTACAGAGGACAAAGGACAGAGGACAAAGTACAGAGGACAAAGTACAGAGGACAAAGTACAGAGGACAAAGGACAGAGGACAAAGGACAGAGGACAGAGGACAGAGGAGAACAGGGGACCAAGGACAGAGGACAGAGGACAGAGGACAAAGTACAGAGGACAAAGGACAGAGGACAAAGAACAGAGGACAAAGGACAGAGGACAAAGTACAGAGGAGAAAGGACAGAGGACAAAGGACAGAGGACAAAGTACAGAGGACAAAGGACAGAGGACAAAGTACAGAGGACAAAGTACAGAGGACAAAGGACAGAGGGCAAAGTACAGAGGACAAAGTACAGAGGACAAAGGACAGAGGACAAAGGACAGAGGACAAAGTACAGAGGACAAAGGACAGAGGACAAAGTACAGAGGACAAAGGACAGAGGACAAAGTACAGAGGACAAAGGACAGAGGACAAAGTACAGAGGACAAAGGACAGAGGACAAAGGACAGAGGACAAAGTACAGAGGACAAAGTACAGAGGACAAAGGACAGAGGACAAAAGACAGAGGACAGAGGACAAAGAACAGAGGACAAAGGACAGAGGACAGAGGGCAGAGGACAAAGTACAGAGGACAAAGAACAGAGGACAAAGGACAGAGGACAAAGGACAGAGGACAAGGTACAGAGGACAAAGGACAGAGGACAAAGGACAGAGGACAAAGTACAGAGGACAAAGTACAGAGGACAAAGGGCAGAGGACAAAGGACAGAGGACAAAGGACAGAGGACAAAGGACAGAGGACAGAGGACAAAATACAGAGGACAAAGTACAGAGGACAAAGGTCAGAGGACAAAGGACAGAGGACAAAGTACAGAGGACAAAGGTCAGAGGACAAAGGACAGAGGACAAAGGAAAGAGGACAAAGTACAGAGGACAAAGGACAGAGGACAAAGGACAGAGGAAAGAGGACAGAGGACAAAGTACAGAGGACAAAGGACAGAGTACAAAGGACAGAAGACAAAGGACAGAGGACAAAGTACAGAGGACAAAGTACAGAGGACAAAGGACAGAGGACAAAGGACAGAGGACAAAGGACAGAGGACAAAGGACAGAGGACAAAGGACAGAGGACAAAGTACAGAGGACAAAGGACAGAGGACAAAGGACAGAGGACAGAGGACAAAGTACAGAGGACAAAGGACAGAGGACAGAGGACACAGGGCAGAGGACAACGGACAGAAGACAAAGGACAGAGGACAGAGGACAGAGGACACAGGACAGAAGACAAAGGACAGAGGACAAAGGACAGAGGACAAAGGACAGAGGACAAAGGACAGAGGACAGAGGACAAAATACAGAGGACAAAGAACAGAGGACAAAGGACAGAGGACAGAGGACAAAGAGCAGAGGACAAAGGACAGAGGACAGAGGACAGAGGACAAAGAACAGAGGACAAAGGACAAAGGACAGAGGACAGAGGACAGAGGACAAAGTACAGAGGACAAAGTACAGAGGACAAAGGACAGAGGGCAAAGGACGGAGGACAAAGGACAGAGGACAAAGGACAGAGGACAAAGGACAGAGGACAAAGTACAGAGGACAAAGGACAGAGGACAAAGGACCGAGGACAAAGGACAGAGGACAAAGGACAGAGGACAAAGGACAGAGGACAAAGTACAGAGGACAAAGGACAGAGGACAAAGGACAGAGGACAAAGGACAGAGGACAAAGGACAGAGGACAAAGGACAGAGGACAAAGGACAGAGGACAGAGGACAAAGTACAGAGGACAAAGGAGAGAAGACAGAGGACAGAGGACACAGGACAGAGGACAAAGGACAGAAGACAAAGGACAGAGGACAGAGGACAAAGGACAGAAGACAAAGGACAGAGGACAGAGTACAGGACAAAGGACAGAAGACAAAGGACAGAGGACAACAGGATAAGATGCAGCAGAGCTAGGAACGATTACATTAATATAAGGAGAGTATCGAAAAAAACTCTGAAAACGATATTACAATCAAAACCAAAAAGCAACCTAAGTTACTACACAACCATATAAGACGGAAAATGTCAGTGACCGACCAAGTGACAAGACTAAGGAAAACAGAAGGGGCATATACTGAAAACAATAACGAAATCTGTGAGGTACTGAACGCCAGTTTCCATGGAGTGTTCACAACCGAGCCTGAGCGGCTCCCATTGTTAGAAGAGTTGATGACCCAAGATGAGAGACTGTGATAGAAGTGACAGCAGAGGAGGGTTGAGACAGGTGAGGATTGTAAGATTCTCCAAGATTTCTTGAACAAGCTGCAGAGCTGGTCCGAGAAATGGCTGTTGGAGGTCAACACCAGCAAATGTAAGATGATGGGAATGAAATCAGGAGACCGAGAGACCAATAGATGATGAAGGGAAACATCCTCCCTTTAACGACTAGAGAAAAAGACCTGGGAGAGGACATAACATCAAACCTAACTCCAGAGGCTCATATAAAGAGAATAATCTGAGCCGCATGCTCTATTCTGACAAAAGTCAGAACATCCTTCAGGAGCTTAAATAAGGAGGCTTTTAGATCACTGTATACCGCCTGTGTGAGGCCAGTCTTAGCGTACGCCGCCCCATCCTGGAGCCCCCAGTCTAAAAACACACACATAAGGAAGCTTGAAAAGGTGCAGAAGTTTGCAATGAGACTTCCCAGAGCTGCGAGAGATGAGGTACGAAGACAGACTGAAGGAACTAAACCTGACGACGTTAGAAAGGAGGGGGAGAGGGGGTACATGACACAGACGTATAAAATACTTAGAGGGATTGACAAGGAGGCAACAGAGGAAATGTTTACAACGAATACCAGTAGAACAAGGGGACACGGGTCGAAGCTTGAGACTGAGATGTGTCATAGAGATGTTAGAAAGTTTTCTTTTAGCGAAAAGTTAGTGAGTAAATGGAATGACCTAAAGGAGCAGGTTGTAGAGGCTAACTCAATTCACAACTTTAAAAGCAAAGATGATAGGGAAATAGGGCAGGAATCATTACATTAGACAACTAGAGACTAGAAAAGCCCGGTCCAAGAGCTAGAGTTGGAGCCTGCAGGCACAAATAGGTGAACACACACACAGGAGCCTCTTACATGAAGCACACACAGGAGCCTCTCAGATGAAGCACACACAGGAGCCTCTCAGATGAAGCACACACAGGAGCCTCTCAGATGAAGCACACACAGGAGCCTCTCAGATGAAGCACACACAGGAGCCTCTCAGATGAAGCACACACAAATCGAACACAACGCCACTATTGAAAGTAAGAATTCAGGTATTTGAACAAAAATTCATTGAAGACATTTTACACAACGTACATAAGACCTTACATTAAGTATGCAGCACCAAACTCAGCCCCACTTATCCAAGCTCAAAAAGGAACTTTAGACAGATCCCATTTATACAGTCTCGTAGCTGATGTGAAGGAACTAAGAGGACACCGGAACATCACAGAAGAGAGTGGATATGATCATGATCTACAAAATACTGAAAAATGTTGATAGTCTCTGATAGACGAGAAACATGCAGCTAAGAGAGGTACGCCAAGAGGAATGTTTTCACTATTAGTAGCAAGCTAGCAAACTTAACTAGGAGAAGACTAACACCCCCAGTTGATGGACTATTACGAGTCCAGGCCAGAAGCTGAAGCTCAACCCCCGTCAGTACAGCTATGTTAGGACCCGCACATGGAATGTGTGTTGCGTGTGTTTGTGGCAAAACACCTCCCAACTCTGCTGAGTAATCGAACCCCCAAAAGTGCGTCAAGCCGTCACGTGACAGATTTTCTCGGCCTGTGATGTGATAAAATTGATAAAATGATTTCCACTGTATACCTGCCCCCCCCCCCCCCCCAGCACACCTGAGCTTCGATTATTGAACTGCTCCACACCTGACAAACACACACTGAGCAACATGCACTCACACATAAGTACATATATACATACCTATGAACATGCATTTAAATTTGCGCCCTGGTGAGGCCACTCCAGACCGACAACCAGAAAGCAACTCCATAGTCTCCTGAGACTGGTGGATGCTTACTACTATTATGTATATACCTACATATACATACATACATACATACATACATACATACATACATACATACATACATACATACATACATACATACATACATACATACATACATACCAGTAAAGGAACAGGTTATGAAATTGAGGATAGGGGCGGAAGGATTCACTACAAATGACAAGGAAGTGTGTGAGGAGTTGAATAAGAAATTCCAGGAGGTCTTCACCTTCGAGCAAGGAGAAATTCCAGAGGTAAGAGAGGGAATAGCTAACCAGGAACCACTGGAAGACTTTGAGATTACCAGCGGGGAAGTAAGGAAGTGTTTACTAGAGTTGGATGTGACAAAGGCTATAGGCCCAGATGGAATCTCCCCATGGGTTCTAAAGGAAGGAGCAAGAGAACTGTGCCTACCACTCTCCATAGTGTATAACAAATCACTGGCAACAGGGGAACTGCCAGATATTTGGAAAGCAGCTAACGTAGTCCCGATATACAAGAAAGGGGGATAGACAGGAGGCACTGAACTACAGGCCAGTGTCCCTAACCTGCATACCATGCAAGCTGATGGAGAAGATTGTGCGAAAAAAACTAGTGGAGCATCTGGAGCGAAGGAACTTTGTAACACAGCATCAACATGGGTTCAGGGATGGCAGGTCCTGCCTCACAGGGTTACTTGAATTCTACGACCAGGCAACAAAAATAAGGCAAGAAAGAGAAGGGTGGGCAGACTGCATATTTTTGGATTGTCAGAAAGCTTTGATACAGTGCCACACAAGAGGCTAGTGCGAAAGTTGGAGATGCAGGCTGGAGTGAAAGGGAAGGTACTCCGGTGGATAGAGGAGTACCTAAGCAACAGGAGACAACGAGTCTGTGTGAGGGGTGAAGTCTCAGATTGGCGAGACGTTACAAGTGGAGTCCCGCAGGGGTCAGTCCTTGGACCTATACTGTTCTGGTATATGTAAATGATCTCCAGAGGGATAGTATAGATTCGTTCCTCTCAATGTTTGCCGACGATGCAAAAATTATGAGGAGGATTGAAACGAGAGATGATAGTAGGAGGCTACAAGATGACCTAGATAGACTGAGTGAATGGTCCAACAAATGGCTGTTGAAGTTCAACCCGAGTAAATGCAAAGTAATGAAACTAGGCAGTGGAAACAGGAGGCCAGACACAGGATACAGAATAGGAGATGAAGTACTTAATGAAAAAACAGAAGAGAGAAGATCTAGGAGTTGATATCACACCAAACCTGTCTCCTGAAGCCCACATAAAGAGAATAACGTCTGCGGCATATGCGAGGCTGGCTAACATCAGAACGGCGTTCAGGAACCTGTGTAAGGAATCATTCAGAATCTTGTACACCACATATGTAAGACCAATCCTGGAGTATGCGCCCCAGCATGGAGCCCGTACCTTGTCAAGCACAAGACGAAGCTGAAAAAGTCCAAAGGTATGCTACTAGACTAGTCCCAGAACTAAGAGGCATGAGTTACGAGGAAAGGCTGCGGGAAATGCAACTTACGACACTGGAAGACAGAAGAGTAAGGGGGAATGATCACAACCTACAAAATCCTCAGGGGAATCGACCGGGTAAACAAGGAAACTATTCAACACTGGAGGGCGCGAACAAGGGACACAGGTGGAGCTGAGTACCCACATGAGCCACAGAGACATTAGAAAGAACTTTTTCAGTGTCAGAGTAGTTAACGGATGGAATGCATTAGGCAGTGATGTGGTGGAGGCTGACTCCATACACAGTTTCAAATGTAGATATGATAGAGCCCAGTAGGCTCAGGAATCTGTACACCAGTTGATTGACAGTTGAGAGGCGGGACCAAAGAGCCAAAGCTCACCCCCACAAGCACAATTAGGTGAGTACATACGTATTGATGCTAAGGGCTTGGACCGGTCCGTCTTTTCTTCTGAAGATGTAAAATTATCGTACGAAGGGGATAATTCATTTTGCGTCTCAATGTTTGCGATCGATGCCAAAAAGAAAATGAGAAAAACAGTGACGGATTGGTGGCTTCAAGAAGACATAGCCAAGCTGAAGGAATGCGAACAAATGGTATGAGATTTTTTTGAAACAGCCACAATGTAATGTAATGAAGATAGTGTAGGGAGCAGGAGCCAAAATACAAGGTATCATCTGTGAAATGAAATTCTTCATGAGTCAAATAAAGAAAAAGATCTTTAGAGTTGATATAACTGCCAGACCTGTGCTCACTGACGCCCATATCAAGACGATAACATCACCAGCATATGTCAGGTTGGCTAAAATAAGAAAGGCATTTAGAAATTGATCCAAGAATCTTCATTAACTTTGTGTATAACCGCTCACCTACGTCAGAAGCCAAGATCCTGGAGTGACATTACCATCCCTCAGCATGGAGTTCCAGTACTCGTCAAGGCATCAAGACAAAGTTGATAAGGTTTCAGAGGTATGCCAACCAACAGTCCTTAACCTACGAGAGTCATGAGCGACGAAGGACAAGCGATGTGAACGACCTCACGTTTCGCTGAAAAGCGACAGAGCCTAGGGGAGACAGAATCACCACATCAAGATAACAGAGGGAATTGACAGGGTAAAAGCAGGATTATTTAAACACAGGGGCTACACCAGCAAGGGCACACGGGGGGGGGGTGGCGGAAGCTGAACCCAACATGACCACAGAGCATAGAAAGAACTTTTTCGTGCAGAGCGTAGTTAAGATGGAATGCAATAAGGACAGTGATGTGTGGAGGCTGACTCCGTACACAGTTTCAAATGTAATTATGAGAGAGCAACAATAGGCTCAGAATCCTGTACACCTGTTGATTGACGTTGAGGGACGGACCAAAGAGCCAAGCTCAACTCCCTGCAAGCACCAATAGGTGATGCAACTATGTGGAGTACACACACTGATTACTGAAATCTTAGCAAAAACCTGAGGAGTCGCAGTTATGCGTTGCCATTCAAGCACTCTCTAGCTTCCACTCAGAAGCACTACTTAAACTACCGCTGTAGAAGAGAAAAACCGTAGTAGTATCAGGCATTAAGGAGCAACCAGACCCCTAAAGGGCCGAGAGAACAAGGACAAAAATCAGTTCCGATCCTTAAAGAGTAAGTAAATCGAATCGGGACTCAAAATCTAATGGTTTTTCAGTGCTTTGGAAAGTACCAACAAAGATCAGAACATGAAATGCTCAAGGTGGGATTCATGTCCTTAGAACAATGAAAGGGACGCATTTAAAGCAAGTGAAAGGTGCTGTCTAGCAAATGCACAGAAGTGCAAAAAAGTATTCCTGCAGAGGGATATAACAAAGGAAGCAAGAGAGCAGACGGAGTGATAAGGAGCACAGAGAAGAAAAGGACAGAGAACCTAACCCCGACCCTACATTCTACAGGGGATGTTGGAACCCTCTCAAACAGTAGTGCAACAGCCAGGTGAGTGGATCACCACAACCCCCAATATCCTTACTCACAGAACACCTCGACCCAACGTGCTCCATCCCCTGTCAGCCCCCCCACTAAGTACCCACCTAGGCACATCCCCGCCACCCCTCCTCGCACTCACCCCGTACTCCCAACACCTCCCTTCTCCTCCATCCTCCAAGCCCGCATCTCCCCCGCACCTGCCATCGCCTCCCACCCTCCAAGCCCCCCGGTCGCCACGCAACCCCCCTAGCCCGTCCAACCCCCTCCACAGACGGCCGCGCGCCACCACTGCACGACACCCCCTTTATCAATAGCCGGGCTCCGCCTCTCGCT
>WNGS01148760.1:0-10682 GCA_020271785.1 Procambarus virginalis | reverse complement strand
TTTTTTTTTTATTTTTTTTTTTACATGCAAACATGCAAATTAAATACAATAAAAACAAGAAACACAGTATAAACCACAGAGAACAAAACCCATCAGCCAGAAGGGCCGACAGCACAGCATAACAAAGTACAAACTCAAAAATGTACTGAAAACACAGAACAAAAGGTAAACACATTCAGCAAAAAATATAAACAAAAGCAGTACAAGGATAAACAAATGCAAGTGAGCAAAAAAACAGGCTCATAGCAAACAGTACAAAAACTATCGGTACCCAACAAACAAACCTAACACCGGCCTGAAGGACCGAGACCCAAATACACTTCAATACACAAATTAAACAGAGAAGAAATAATAATTCAAGAACAGAGATCGCACAACATAGCCAGAAGGGCACATAATTCAACAAAGTAAAGAAACATTAAACATGAAAAGGCATAGCCAAAAGAGCACAGAATACAACAAAGTAAAAAAACATAGATCATGAAAAGGCATAGCCAAAAGAACAGGGACATTTAGAAAACCTCGGCCTGAAGGGCACACAATACACATCACATAACATACATCACATAACAGACTAAAATCCAAGATACACCCGATAGAAACCGCAAGCACACAGACTATCAGTCCTGTGCATACTTTTCCGGCCACTCTGCAGCCGGGAAAAGAGTACAATACGCCTCCCATATCGCCAGAATATATTCCGGAATAGGGGGACGAAGGGTCGTCCGAGGATCGGGCATCAAAAGCGGCACACCCTTAGCAAATACCTTATACGCCGGAACCCAGACAGTCGTGGGGCACCACGGAATAGGCTCCACTATGTTATGAAAGGTAATAACTATAGGGTTGGACGTCTCATGATACTCCGTGCCGTCGGCTAAGATGAACGGGATAGGCTTCTTCGGGATAGGCTTCTTCGTACCGGCGCAGGCAACGGGCAGCGCACTTGTAACCGCGGCAGCCTCACAGGGCTGCGCAGCAACCACCGGACGCGACACCCGCGGGGGCTCTTCGCTCCGAACATCCTTTTTCAGAACCAACACGAGGTCCCGACCTGCACCTGCACCCCCTTCACCAACATCTGGAGGTGCAACTACCCCCCACTGCGGGGAACTGCCGGTAGAAGCCACAGGAGGCGAATCATAGACACAATCCTCAGCATCAGCAGGTACATGGACGTCAGCGTCCACGACCTCAATCCCCGAGAACCCCTCCACGTCAGAATCCACCACATCCGCCCATGCAGTAGACGATCGCCTGGACCGCTTGGGCACCGGGCGCACATCATCGGAACCAGAAGCGGACCCAGACCCACGGGCATCACAAGCCGCGCGTCCTCGTCTTACGACCGCAGCAGCCTCAACCGCAGGGGGAACCGGACCACACACAACCGGGGACCCCACAGCCACTTCAGCATCCGGGACCCGAGGTGAGGAGACAGGGCCAGGCGCAGCATCGGAAGACAGGCGAGCATGCGCTGAGGAGGGCGCAGTACAACGAGCCACTGGAGCAGCAGGGACAGGCACACTAACAGGAGCAGGGGAATCCACCGATCTCATCGCAACAGCCGGAGGAGGGCCGGCGACATCCGGGGAAACGTCCGGGGACGCCGGGGGAGTCGCATCAATGATCCGGGCGGTTGCCGCATCCCCGAAGTCCTCGTCCAGGGGAAGCGGAGGGAAATCTTCTTCCCGAAAGAGGTTGATAGGTGCAACTGGAGCCGCCTCACACCCTGCAGCCTGATGCCCCAACAAGCCACACCGGAAACAGGTCCGAGGCTGCCGGGCATAGTATACCCGGATGTAGCATCCCAGAAGCCGGACTGAAGACGGAATGTCCGACCGCAGACGCATGCCCAAGGTGCGAATATTCGTCCGCCTCCCGGCATACTTCCCGGAGGATATCGTGTTTACCCTCACACTGACTACGGGCCCAAATCGCTGGAAATAACGTCGCAGAAGCTCTTCGGGAAACTCCAGGGGCGCCCCATGCACGCTGACATAGGTCAGCGCACCACTCCGGTCCGATATGGCGACTGAGCCGGTACCTCCTGGCAAGGACAGCGAGCGCCCCTCGTAACGACTGAGGAAGGCACGATATACCTCCTCCGTCGCCAGCTTGATGACAACGCGACGCGCAGTCACCAGCTCAATCCCGTCAATATCCAGCACCGGGATATGCAGCAAGTCGCACAGTACCTCCGCTACCTCTGGATACCCAGCACGGCCAGAGAATTCCAGTCCTACCGAGTTCACACGCTTGATTGCAGGTAGGGGACCACCCATGGTGAACCCAACACCTGCCACGTCTGCACACCGCCCGGCAGGCAACAACACTGGGGGGTGGGGGGGGCAGCTACGCCCCGCCACCTGGCGATCAAACGGCAGACTACCCTAGCAGTCACGGAGGGACACGTCCGCACTCCACGGCTGCTCAGGGTCAACTCGCTCATAACAGTTAGACACACACACAAACACGACAACCAGGCAGTTAGACAACACTCCCGCTCTAACAATCTCAGCTTGGCACAAAAATATTAGCAATACCCACAAATCCCCGGCACCACAAGTCACTTATTAATGAAGGTAAAGTACGGGAAACACTCACAATAAATAACAGAACACTGGAAATAATAATAATCCTCATAATAATAACAATAATAATAATAATACTTGATTTACAAGAAAGTACAACGACGTTGTGAGATTACATAATATTGGTATTTTTTAGTCTTGAAAAGCCACTAACACACAAAGTGTTTCGGGCAGAAATAAACAATTTCAATCACAAAAACTACAACACAATGCACTTGCAAAACATCAAAACTCCTACACCCAAGAAAGAATAGAAAAACCCACAACACCTTAACCATCACTCCAGGATCTGTGTCCTTACAGTTATTTGTCTGTCCTCTGAGCCATTATCATCAAAGGACAATAGTTCAACAGTCTCTTTCCTAATTTCAATGTTCATATTCTCCCCAGCGGCTCTTAACTCTCAACGACCAACCACGCGTTAATCTTTTGTCAACATTAAGAGGCTCCCACACTCACAGGTTGAAGTGTTTCCTGCTCCCACCAGTTGAGCAGCTCCTCGGTACCCTCTTCCAGGTCAACCTCCACTCCAGTCACTGCCTCGACCCTTTCGCTGAATTTTAATTTAGCGTCTCTGTCCTTCATACGTGTCTAATAAATGACCGAGGTTTGTTTCTTTGAGGATACCAGCCACCTTATACACTTTCCTTATCTCGTGGGCCAGACCTGTACACAAGGTGGTGGAGGGGCTCCCTGCAGGAGCACCGGGACTGACACTACCAGAGTCGGGTACACAAGGGGGTGTAGGGGCTCCCTGCAGGAGCACCGGGACTGACACTACCAGAGTCGGGTACACAAGGTGGTGTAGGGGCTCCCTGCAGGAGCACCGGGACTGACACTACCAGAGTCGGGTACACAAGGTGGTGTAGGGGCTCCCTGCAGGAGCACCGGGACTGACACTACCAGAGTCGGGTACACAAGGTGGTGTAGGGGCTCCCTGCAGGAGCACCGGGACTGACACTACCAGAGTCGGGTACACAAGGTGGTGTAGGGGCTCCCTGCAGGAGCACCGGGACTGACACTACCAGAGTCGGGTACACAAGGGGGTGTAGGGGCTCCCTGCAGGAGCACCGGGACTGACACTACCAGAGTCGGGTACACAAGGGGGTGTAGGGGCTCCCTGCAGGAGCACCGGGACTGACACTCCCAGAGTCGGGTCACTCACAGTCTTATATTGCGTCATTTTGTCCGCCGTGAACCACAGTACTTGCAACAGGTCGTCCCGGGTCAGGAAACCCGTCCTAACACATCACAGATGGTGGCGGAGACCATAGTCAGTATGACACAGATGGTGGCGGAGACCATAGTCAGTATGACACAGATGGTGGCGGAGACCATAGTCAGTATGACACAGATGGTGGCGGAGGTAAGGCCATAGTCAGTATGACAATTGACCTTTTGAGTCCAGCGGACTCCTTCCGCTTGAGTGGAGGAATGTAGTAGAACTATTATGTACTCCACCTCGACACGGAATGACTGCCAGATTGCTGGTGGTCGGCCGCATCACCGCGCCGCCAACAACCCAATTCCCTAGTTTGGAAATTGACAGCCCAGAGCGACCGTGTTTATGAGGACGTGTTTATGAGGCCGTGTTTATGAGGCCGTGTTTATGAGGGCGTGTTTATGAGGACGTGTTTATGAGGCCGTGTTTATGAAGACGTGTTTATGAGGACGTGTTTATGAGGACGTGTTTATGAAGACGTGTTTATGAGGCCGTGTTTATGAGGCCGTGTTTATGAGGAAGTGTTTATGAGGGCGTGTTTATGAGGACGTGTTTATGAGGCCGTGTTTATGAAGACGTGTTTAGGACGTGTTTATGAGGACGTGTTTATGAGGACGTGTTTATGAAGACGTGTTTATGAAGACGTGTTTATGAGGACGTGTTTATGAGGACGTGTTTATGAGGACGTGTTTATGAGGGCGTGTTTATGAGGACGTGTTTATGAGGACGTGTTTATGAGGACGTGTTTATGAGGACGTGTTTATGAGGGCGTGTTTATGAGGACGTGTTTATGAGGACGTGTTTATGAGGACGTGTTTATGAGGGCGTGTTTATGAGGACGTGCTTATGAAGATCAGTATTTGAGGCGCCACTGTGATGAAGCCCCCCCCCCTCTCTCTCACTCAACCCGTCCTCACACTAGGCTCGTTAAAACAGCGGCCGTCCTCCGCAGACGCATTCATCAATTTTAACATACTGTGTATTAAACATTGGTTTGTTCTCATGTATAAATTCATATTTTTATACATACAGATTCTATGTATAGTTAGGCGTAGGTTAGGTTAGGTGTTTAGGTTCTGTTGGAGACTATTTGTATTTGTAGTACGTGGGTGAAGCATTATAGAATTGTGGTTCAAATATAGCAACCCGTCCTCGACTCAAGTCCATTACATTCAGCGGTCAACCCCACAGACGCATTCATAAATTTTAACATGCTGTTCATTCAAAACGGGAATTTTCTCAAGTATAAATTAATATTATAATATATTAGCATATTGTGTATAAATAGGCATAGGTTAGGTTAGGTTAGGTGTTTAGGTTCTGTTGGCGATTATTTGTATTTGTAGTACGTGGGTGAAGCATTTACAGCGTTGTGGTTCGAACAAAATTCGTCAGTGAAGCACTTGTTCCGGATATGTTCGAACGTCAGCAGTTATGAGTCGTGTGTAAACCGCTTTTCATTCATAAACAAGGGGTTTGGCGGGTGCATGGAATCACTTTTGGATCTTTGTTTGGAGAGTATAGTACGTGAGCTGAATATAGTACGTGAGCAAAGCACTTGTGCCGGAAGTGTTCGGACGTCATCAGTTGTGAGTCGTGTGTAAACCGCTTTTCATTCATAAACATCGGGTTTGGTGGCTGGATTAACGAGGTTGGATCTTTGTATGCGAGGACGGGCTGCTCTGAGTGGGGTCGTGAGCGTGAGCTTATGAAGCTTGAAATGAAGCCCTGAGCCACCTTACTTCTGTGGGGCAAGTTGCAGCTCGTCCTTGTCAACAAAGGCTAATACTAATTATTCTAACTGTCAAGTCCGCCTATTTACGAACGTAAATCACTTTGCACTCGACTCACAACAGATGACGTTCGACATTTCGAGCCAACGAACGTTCGAACAGAAAACAACAATACTTTGCTGCCGGTTGTATCCAAATCGCACCTGTAAATACTTCACCCAACAATTTCCAGCACCACTTAAAAACCATAACGTAACCTAACCCAGACTTAACCATACACCAAATGTTAATATATAACAATATAAATTTATATTTGCGAAAACGTCAATTTTTGAGTAATTAGATACGGTAAAAATAATATATGAGTCTTTGAGGTGGGTAGCCGCCACCTTGAGCCATCACTGCCTGGGGCCGAGCGGTCAGAGCAGCGAGTCGTTATGTATGGTAAGTGCTGTGATGTGGTGCGTGTGACGGATATACGGGATGTTTATCTGACCTATTTCACCGCTTCTGATAGATACAGTTATACAGTAGATACAGTAGATACTAGATACAAGAAACAAGTGTTTTCGTCCAAGTGATTTACTGGGACTGGATATTGTAAAGTTAATGTCTGAGTGTGTACAGTTCAAATATAATGTTTTAAACGGTGCAGGAACACTGAATTATTCGATCCGTGTCTGGCAACGTCCTAAAAGTGTACTGAAGTTATGATTGAGTTGTGTGCGAGACACCAGGGCAGAAGACGCCGCTACTGCTGTCCATGGCCAAGTGTTGACTCGGGATGGTTTAGTGTTGTACAGGAAATATTAGACCAGGACACAACTGCTGGTGGAAAATTACGTGCGCGTCGGTGCCTCTAATTCTTCGTGCAGTGTTTCTCGTCTTGTGGCGAAATATTACGTCGTCTCGCTAAATGTGTTTGCGAGCGTGACGTCAGCAGTGTGGCCTCAACCACTGGGCCCCGCCTCACCTCCCTGGACGAGGTACACCAGCGCTCTCCTCCTCCAAGTCAAGGTTAGTAACACCTAGATGCTCAAGCGTCACATTTACCTGCGCACCTTACATATATGGAATAAAATATGAATAGTCATGCGGTATATGAGAATTGTAATGTATATAAACAAGTCAAAAAGAATATAAATAATAGTTTTCTTGCCATTTCAGGTAAAACCTTTTAGCTCATCGTGTGACAGGAATCCACCAAGTTTTAAGGTACGTAACAATTTCTTTCTGTTTCCATTGATGCCATATTATGAAGTCTAGTAATTAATCCCATCTTGAGAAAAGTTGATTAACAAAGTCACTTCATAGACGAAGTATTTAATTTTAAAAGTATATTGGGTAGAACTAGGCAGGTGCTGCGTCGTCGAGGAGGACCTTCTGGGTGACAAGGTCAGCAGAGACACAATGTCTGGTCACTTGGATAAGTGGAAGCTGGGTCGAACAAAATTCATCCCATTCATCTGGGGAAAGGGGTCGCGACCCCTTTCATCTGTGGAAAGGGGTCGCCAAGCGTCGAGTCTCTTGACTCATAGTTGTAAGGGGGTAAAAACGGGGTCCCCGGGTGAACAATTCCTGGGGGGTACAGTCCTTCTGTGTCCTGGGTGTGTGGGGGTGCACTTGCCGGCTGAGGTACGTCTTGTAAGTGTTGTCAAGCTGCCTAGTGAGCGGAAGTAAGCTGGCTGGTCAGTTTTCGTGGAGGACTGAGCCGGATGTCACTATAGCTGGTGAAGGTAGGTCCAACATAGACAACAAGGTAAGTCCCTGTTGACCGACCAACTGTTTAATGTGTTTGCTCTGTCAGGTATTTGAATTAGTGTCAAACAAGTGACTTTGTTATAAGCTTGTAAGTAAACAGCTGTCAACGTGTTCCCAGAGACACATAATGTGGCACAATGGACAAATTCAAATAACTGTGTAACATAAAATGGGCGGCAATTATGTACAC
This sequence comes from Procambarus virginalis, assembly GCA_020271785.1. Classification (NCBI taxonomy): domain Eukaryota; kingdom Metazoa; phylum Arthropoda; class Malacostraca; order Decapoda; family Cambaridae; genus Procambarus; species Procambarus virginalis. The sequence goes on along the minus strand of WNGS01148760.1, from coordinate 3,182 downwards.
TGATGGTGGTGTTGCAGACTGCAACGCACTCTGGGGGTCCCAGTGTCTGCAGGGGCCGACAGTGTGGCACGCATCAACCTGATTTATGCCGTTTGGTGCCGGACTCGTCCTAAACATCGGGTAGTAATGAGGGTGTTGGGGAGAGCAGAGGTGACTCTTCTGGGGAATGTAGTGACGGGTGAGGGTGTCAGCCAACTTGTATATGTCAATTAGCAATGGAAAACTGCTCGATAAAGACAGGGCCGCGTTGTAGAGTTCGGCAAGGGACCTCAAGTACTGAGACTCGCGGATGAAGTGGGTGAAAGTGGAGTCAAAACACGATAGAGGAAGTGGGGAAAATGTACAACCTTTAGGCAGGATTGTGAGAGAGAAGAGCAGACCGCCGGGTAGAAAGATAAATACAATTGGAGGCTTTGAGGTTAGTACACGAGAGGACAGATAAATCCCTCGAGATACAGCATAAGATGAAAATAGAAGATAGAGGATGATTAAAAAGTGTCTTAAAGGAGGACTATAGACAGCCGATGGTGCGTGAGGGTGAGTGACAGTGATAGTGGGGGTGAGAGTAGAGTCCTTCAGTTTTCGATGCTGAAAAAAACGACATTTTTTGTTTCGTCTCGAGACTGTGGCGAAGCTACGAGGATCACACAATAAACGGCGGGCTACACCATTGCTGGAAAGTTTACCGAGGAAGCGAGAGGAGTTTACTTAACATCGTCATCTGAGGAATGTAGAGTTTACAAGTGTTTAAGAAACAGGGTGTTACGGGCTTCCCAGCAAACACCATAGGTTGACCACAATTGAACGACTGAAAGACAGCGATTTGAACTTGATGGGGTGACGAGGTGCCAGAGTCTCCAGACTCATCAATCATACCCAATGGAACTGTGATGGTACTGAATTACCACTGGTAACAATTGCAATAGCATGCAACTGCTTGCAGGGTCGCCGGATGCAATATTGGGACGTCAGGTGTCACTGTGAAGGCAGGGAACCATCAGGAGAAAGTGCCAAGCTATTACGACTATATAGCACTTGGAAGGTATGAGGATAAGCGTCCAATTATCAACTATCACCTTCACTGTGCTTGTGTGAGGTCAGTCGGTGTGTTTGTGAAGTCTCTCTCTCTCTCTCTCTCTCTCTCACACACACGCGCACACAACTGGTAGCCTAGAGCCTGGTGGATAGCGCGCCGGACTCGTAATTCTGTGGCGTGGGTTCGATTTCCGCACCAGGCAGAAACAAATGGGCAAAGTTTCTTTCACCCTGAATACCCCTGTTACCTAGCAGTAAATAGGTACGTGGGAGTTAGTCAGCTGTCACGGACTGCTTCCTGGGTGTGTGTGTGTGTGTGGTGTGGAAAAAAAATAGTAGTAAACAGTGAAGTCGCTAACAATTTGTATAATTCGAAGGTGAATAAAACCTGCTGAACATGATATACAAGATGCTTTAAATTTAGCGAGGATGGAATGTAAGTCACGTGATCAACAGTCCCCATTTGACCTTAAGATTCTCTAGCACATTATTTTCTTAATAATGATGTTTCTTTATCTTGTGGTGTGTAGATTGGTCATCATGGATGGTTACAGTACTGTAGTGGTGATGAAGATGGATGGTTACAGTACTGTAGTGGTGATGAAGATGCATGGTTACATTACTGTAGTGGTGCTGAAGATGGATGGTTACAGTACTGTAGTGGTGGTGAAGATGGATGGTTACAGTACTGTAGTGGTGGTGAAGATGGATGGTTACAGTACTGTAGTGGTGGTGAAGATGGATGGTTACAGTACTGTAGTGGTGGTGAAGATGCATGGTTACATTACTGTAGTGGTGGTGAAGATGGATGGTTACAGTACTGTAGTGGTGGTGAAGATGGATGGTTACAGTACTGTAGTGGTGGTGAAGATGGATGGTTACAGTACTGTAGTGGTGGTGAAGATGGATGGTTACATTACTGTAGTGGTGGTGAAGATGCATGGTTACAGTACTGTAGTGGTGGTGAAGATGGATGGTTACAGTACTGTAGTGGTGATGAAGATGGATGGTTACAGTACTGTAGTGGTGATGAAGATGCATGGTTACATTACTGTAGTGGTGCTGAAGATGGATGGTTACAGTACTGTAGTGGTGGTGAAGATGGATGGTTACAGTACTGTAGTGGTGGTGAAGATGGATGGTTACAGTACTGTAGTGGTGGTGAAGATGGATGGTTACAGTACTAGTGGTGATGAAGATGGATGGTTACAGTACTGTAGTGGTGGTGAAGATGGATGGTTACAGTACTGTAGTGGTGGTGAAGATGGATGGTGTCGGGGTTTCACGGTGTTCTCGTAAGAGAAGGGTTAAAGCAACAGTAGACCGGATCTCCTTTCCAGGTGGTTGCTCCAACCATAACCCTTACTCACCGTCGTTCGGCGGGTCTTCCCTCAATCCCTTAGGCTCCACTGCTGGCCTCGGAGAGTATCCCAGTCGATCTCACAACCGGCCTTTAGATTATGAGATGAGTGGGTGCACAGATCGTTCCCTCAATCTGTGGCCCTCCTGACACCGAACTCTTACATAGCCTTCAAGGTCGCCAACTGGTTTTTTTAGATGTCCAGTAACATTGCAGTGGTCAGGTGTAATTGTGGCAAGAGCCAAATCCAGTAATATAGTATCAGGCAGGTCACTCTACTTTATATCATAACACGGTCACAAGATAAAATGGAGGGGATGATATCAAACACCAAGGAGTTTTGGTATTTTACTTAAAAAAACAACGAGAAATATATATGCATCAATGTATCAGAATTAATATATGACGATTGCTCCGTTCATAGCATAATATTCTAGAGCGCACCATATGGCAACATCGGCACGTGTCACCTGTCAGAAATGCCAGCTGACCGGGCCCTCGCGATCGTGGGAAAGACTAGTACTTGTTTTCTAATTGTCACGATCACCGTTTATTTAACTTTTTCCAAAACACTATTCGACGTTCACATGGCTTACTTATGATTTCACTGGCCTCACGATCATCATCTTATTCACAATACTCTCACAGTGACCTTTCACTGTACCAAAAGATTACTCTACTCTTAATAATATTTACTGTGAATGCACTCGCTTGATCGCTGAACTTTTCTTTATATTTATACTTCCTCTTAAAGAGATTCACTGGCAAACACTTCACGTCTATGATA
>WNGS01148739.1:0-10667 GCA_020271785.1 Procambarus virginalis | reverse complement strand
TTTGAACCACCTCACCGCCGGCACTCGGATGGTTATCTTGGGCATAGCATTTTACCAATCACCTCATTCTTTGGGGCACGACGTGAGGAACACAAATGCGAACAAGCCTGAATGGTCCCCAGGACTATATGCGAATGAAAACTCACACCCCAGAAGTGACTCGAACCCATACTCCCAGGAGCAACGCAACTGGTATGTACAAGACGCCTTAACCACTTGACCATCACGACCAGACAATAATGAGGTGATAGTGCCGAAGCTATTGAACCACCTCACCGCCGGCACGCGGATGGTTTATCTTGGGCATAGCATTTTACCAAATCACCTCATTATGTCCGGTCCGTGATGGTCAAGTGGTTTAAGGCGTCTTGTACATACCAGTTGCGTTGCTCCTGGGAGTATGGGTTCGAGTCACTTCTGGGGTGTGAGTTTTCATTCGCATTAGTCCTGGGGACCATTCAGGCTTGTTCGCATTTGTGTTCCTCACGTGTTGCCCCAAAGAATGAGGTGATTTGGTAAAATGCTATGCCCAAGATAACCATCCGAGTGCCGGCGGTGAGGTGGGTTTCAAATAGCTTCGGCTATCACCTCATTATGTCCGGTTCGTGATGGTCAAGTGGTTTAAGGCGTCTTGTACATACCAGTTGCATTGCTCCTGGGAGTATGGGTTCGAGTCACTTCTGGGGTGTGAGTTTTCATTCGCATATAGTTCCTGGGGACCATTCAGGCTTGTTCGCCATTTGTGTTCCTCACGTGTGCCCCAAAGAATGAGGTGATTTGGTAAAATGCTATGCCCAAGATAACCATCCGAGTGCCGGCGGTGGAGGTGGTTCAAATAGCTTCGGCTATCACCTCATTATGTCCGGTCGTGATGGTCAAGTGGTTTAAGGCGTCTTGTACATACCAGTTGCGTTGCTCCTGGGGAGTATGGGTTCGAGTCACTTCTGGGGTGTGAGTTTTCATTCGCATATAGTCCTGGGGACCATTCAGGCTTGTTCGTATTTGTGTTCCTCACGTGCCCCAAAGAATGAGGTTATTTGGTAAAATGCTATGCCCAAGATAACCATCCGAGTGCCGGCGGTGAGGTGGTTCAAATAGCTTCGGCTATCACCTCATTATGTCCGGTCGTGATGGTCACGTGGTTTAAGGCGTCTTGTTACATACCAGTTGCGTTGCTCCTGGGAGTATGGGTTCGAGTCACTTCTGGGGTGTGAGTTTTCATTCGCATATAGTCCTGGGGACCATTCAGCTGTTCGCATTTGTGTTCCTCACGTGTGCCCCAAGAATGAGGTGATTGGTAAAATGCTATGCCAAGATAACCATCCGAGTGCCGGCGGTGAGGTGGTTCAAATAGCTTCGGCTATCACCTCATTATGTCCGGGTCGTGATGGTCAAGTGGTTTAAGGCGTCTTGTACATACCAGTTGCGTTGCTCCTGGGAGTATGGGTTCGAGTCACTTCTGGGGTGTGAGTTTTCATTCATATATATATTATATATATATATATATATATATATATATTATGTTATAAATATATATATATATATATAATATATATATATATATAAATATATATATATATATATATATTATATATATATATAATATATATATATATATATATATAGATATATATATATAGATATATGCGGAGAATCCACAGAGAAAAATGAAAGGAGGTAACGTTTCGACTTTGTTAAAGCCTTGTCAAACCAGACTGACAAGAGGAAGGGAATTGGGAGGACATATAGCCGACACCTGACCAACCCAACCCTTGGGAAGGAATTAACCAGAGACAGGTAATGCTTAGCTTAGAATGGTCAAAGAGGATTAACGTCAGATAAAACCCAGCAAACACAGAACGTTTGTGAACGTTTTTAAATGGTGCCACAAAGGTAATACTCTAACATTTGACATAAATACGTATTTCTGACGTTCTTAAAACCACTAGATATAACTAAAAACATGTATTCTTGAGACACAGTTTTTTAAGATTTATGTAAAAATTTAAAAATAATAGTAAATGCTATGGAATTATAATGTTTTCATGCTTTATATATAAAAATAAACAATTTTCAATCAACATTTCGTTTTTTTTGTTTACTCTATGTAAACCTATCCAATTTACGTTCTTATAACATAAATATAACATTTATATGTCGTCAATATAACGTTATTTACACGACATCGTTACGTTATTATAATGTTATATTAACGTATAATTCCTGTATAAAAAAGCTGAAAAATATTGAGCTTTATATTTTAAACCTTGTAAAATTGTCGTAAAACTTGGAATAAGACAGTAAGCATGCTTTATTTATGAAAATATAGAAACAAATCAACAAAAACATAAACCACATGTCACCTAGCTATAATTCTTTGTCTTTCTTGAGAATGTAATTTAAGCTTTGACAATCTTTCTTCATGTGACAGGTTTCTATTTTGGGGTATTAACTTTGTTATCCTCCGCTGGACGCATTCTAGTATATTTATATCCATGCTGTGGATATACTGTGACCAAAAGTGAAGTGCATATATATATCTAAATGGAGCCTACCCAGAGCAAGATATGTCTGAAGAACAATGAACCGATATCTTAATTATTACTAATGTTTCAATACATAAATCCCAGTGTTCTCTTTGCCTTATTACGAACATTTATTCATTGATTTTTTTTAAATTCTTACTAATCATAACTCCCAGATCCCTTTTATAATTCGACTTCACAATCTCAGCACCATGCATGCATCTCACTTATATCTTGTAACTCGATCTATCGTCATTACCTATCCTTTAAACCTTACATTTGTCAGTATTAAACGGCATCTGCCAATCTTTTGACCATATTTCAGTACCCAATTTAGATCGTTCGATCGATCAATTTAAACCTCCTTGTATCATGTATCATCATACATGATGATATAATGATACACACTACTGGGTATGCTGATGATATAATGATACACACTACTTGTTATGCTAACATGCAGAACACTCTTAACTCTGTATTAGTCTCATGTCAGGGCTTCGGTTTAGTCATATCTCAGCAGAGGAAACAAAGATACTAAACGGGTGTCCACCCAGGCAAGGAGGAGCTGTTCACAAGATGCAACTGTCTGATGGCTCCCAGCTTGACTATGTTAACAGATTCAAATACCTTAAAATTTGCCTTGTATTGTCCTTTTATATTCAAACTCTGTCGTCAGTATAATGAGAGGCTCCATAAGCCCTCTTGGAGATGTTGCAGGTTATCACTCAGGCTATCGTGCCAATGTCACAATTGTCAAAATGATGTACCTTGCATACATCAGATCTTTAGTGGATTATGCTGCACCTCTGCTTGCCTTGATGACTGAAAGAAAGCTTAAAGGGCTTGAAAACTTGCAGAACGAAGCCTTGAAGATAATCTTTGGATGCCCCTCGTACCACAAAGATACTTAACATGAGGAAGGAACTTAATATTCCGAGCGTTGTTTATCGTGTTACTGAAATTAACTGTCAAATTGGTATAAAAATGCTAAGGCTAGCTCATCCTAACTCTTGCACAGAAGCCCTCCAGAATGTCTTTATTGAAGGTCAACATTGTTTCATGTGGCACTGTATCAAAAGCTTTGCTAAAGTCAAGAAACACAACATCACAATCCTTACCACTATCAACTGCCTCAACTATGCTGGAATAAAAAGAGAGTAAATTTGTTAAACATGAACGGCCATGTGTAAAACCATGTGTTGCGACTTAACTCCATTGATTCTAAATCTTTGTTTCCTTTGGTATAGCCATGCCCTAATTCAGCTTAATATAGAATCCACAATATAGTGAACCTCTATCTTTTTAATCAGTCTTTTATGTGGCACTGTATCAAAAGCTTATATTATGAGTGGGAAGTCCGTATAAACAACTGGGCCTCTACCCCCCTTCAATCCGAACTATTTTCCTTGCTTCTTGCACTGAAATGTGTACAAGTCTCTAAACTTATACATTAATTGTGACTCTTTATCATCCTTAATTGCTCTCAAGTCTTTAAGACATACTGTAACATGCACGTGTCTGAAGCTAGGCACAAATACAACAAAGTTATTAATGATAACAAGAGACTTCGAACTAGGTACCTCACAGGAAGGTGTCCTCAGTCCTACCTTATTTAATATCTTAATAAACACGCTGTTAAACTCTGTACCGAGCAAACCCAACGTCCACATCATTATAGCTATGCTAATGATATAATGATACACACCACTGGGTATGCTGATGATATAATGATACACACCACTGGGTATGCTGATGATATAATGATACACACCACTGGGTATGCTGATGATATAATGATACACACCACTGGGTATGCTGATGATATAATGATACACACCACTGGGTATGCTGATGATATAATGATACACACCACTGGGTATGCTGATGATATAGTTATACACACCACTGGGTATGCCGATGATATAATGATACACACCACTGGGTATGCTGATGATATATTGATACACACAACTGGGTATGTCATGATATAATGATACACACAACTGGGTATGCTGATGATATAATGATACACACAACTGGGTATGATGATGATATAGATACACACCACTGGGTATGCTGATGATATAATGTTACACACCACTGGGTATGCTATCATGCAGAACACTCTTAACTCTGTATTAGACTCATGTCAGAACCTAGGTTTAATTATCTCAGCAGAGAAAACAAAGATACTAAATCGGCGCCCACCCAGGCAGGGAGGAGCTGTTCGCAAGATGCAACTGTCTGATGGCTCCCAGCTTGACTATGTAAACAGATTCAAATACCTTGGCCTTGAGGTGCCACTGTATGGTCCTGTTGTATTCAGACTCTGTCGTCAGTATAAAGAGAGGCTCCGAGTTCTCAAGGCTGTTGCAGGTTATCACTCAGGCTATGGTGCCAATGTCAGAATTGTCAAAATGATGTACCTTGCATACATCAGATCTTTAGTGGATTATGCTGCACCTCTGCTTGTTTTGATGCCTGAAAGAAAGCTTGGAGGGCTTGAAAAATTGCAGAACGAAGCCTTGATGATATAATAATCCTTGGATAATCCTTGGGTGCCCTCGTACCACAAAGATACTTAATATGAGAAAGGAACTTAATATTCCGAGCGTTGTTGATCGTGTTACTGAAATTAACTGTCAAATTAGTATTAAAATGCTTAGGCTAACTCATCCTAGTCCTTGCACAGAAGCCCGCCAGAATTTCTTTATTGAAGATCAGCATTGTTCCAAATGGATAACAAAAGCTGGAACTCAACTCAGAATGTATGGGGTTCATGATTTGTACCAAGAGAAACAACAACGACACTTTCCTGCACCGTGGGAGGTTACACTCTTTCCAGGTTTAATCCCTCCCTTTCCTCCCAAGAAGCAAATTAGAGATCAGCCCAAGCTTCGTCTTGAGGCAAAGCTCAACGCCTTAAGCCATATTGATGCTCTGTCCACAGAACATTCTCTCTCTCAAATCATATACACTGATGGTTCCCTACACCGCACCACGGGTGCAACTGGAAGTGCAGTTGTTCTGACAATGGGCGATGGCCTATACTTTGAGTGAGGAGTCCGTATAAACAACTGGGCCTCTACCCTTCAGACTGAACTATTTGCCTTGCTCCTTGCACTGAAATGTGTACAAGTCTCCAAACTTGATACATTAATTGTAAGTGACTCCTTATCATCCTTAAATGCTCTCAACTCTTTAGGACATAACTGTAACATGCTCGTGTCCGAAGCTAGACACTAATACAACAAAATTATTAAGGATGGTAACAGAGTCCATTTCATGTGGTCTCCATCTCATGTTGGCCTCCGAATGCATGATAGAGCTGATAAGTTAGCCAAAGAATCTGCCTTTAAAGGAGCCGTTGAGTGTAACCTTGGATTGTCAATGAGCAATCTGAGAGCAGAAGTACACCGAGAACTTCAACAAGATCTTGTAGATCTGAGGCAAAGTGAAATTGACACCAGTAATTCCATCTATCATCATACTATCATGCAAGAGGAGCCACACATCTATGGATCATCCAATAAAATCAGCAGACTTCTAGATGTTACTACTCTTCGGCTTAAACTGTGTTACAACTCTCTCTAGGATTTCTAATTATCTGCTGATGTAGACCTAACAAAATGTAAACTGGGTCAACAAGCACACACTCTGTCACTATGTGATGGAGTGCCAAAAGACTTCAATTGAATTGAATTGAATTCAGAGACAATTTTATAATAAATGTTCTAGAGATGTTTAAATATTTCATTCAAAATGATCTGCTACCAGAAATCTTAGCCAAATATCCCCTATTTGCTAACTAAGATAAGTAAATGATAAGTAATTGTCTCGCCAATTATATATATGTGCTGCTAATCTGTTGTATGGTGTTTATTATTCTTGTTTATCTGTATCTATTGCTACCCAGTCTCCCATTCTTTATGTACCCAATCTGAACATCTTTACCATTGTGTTCATTGCTGTCTTATATGTGCTGGCAATCTGCTGTATGGTGTCTATTAATCTTGTTAATTACCAATCAAGCTGTTCAATCTAATCAATTAGAGCTTTAATATAACAATGTGCTTTAATATACTTACTAAGCTCTCTCATCTCATTTTTCTCTTGTAATGTATTTATCATTTATCAATTCTGATAGAAATTACCTACTTAAAATTATCTGTTAGATTAAGGACCTGCCCGAAACGCTGTGCGTACTAGTGGCTTTACAAGATTGGAAAAACTGTCCTATTCAATGTATTCTCACAAACCCAATGTACCTTCTTGTATATAAATAAATAAATAAAATAAAATAAAAATAAAATAAAATATACGAGGGAATGATTAAGGGTCGAGGGACGAAATGCGCATTGCTGCCCTCACCCGTGACGTCACAGCGTCGTCGACGCCAGATCAACAGAGCGGCCATTTTGTCGTCAGTGCAGTCAGCGGACAGAGGACAAACGCTTCATGCAAATATTATCGTAAGTAAACACTTATATTTTATTATATTATTAGATTGTAGTGCTGGCTATAGTGCTAGTGTATGTGGAGGCAAGGCCGAGCAGTGCTGGTGTATGGAGAGGCAAGGCCGAGCAGTGCTGGTGTATGGAGAGGCAAGGCCGAGCAGTGCTGGTGTATGGAGAGGCAAGGCCGAGCAGTGCTGGTGTATGGAGAGGCAAGGCCGAGCAGTGCTGGTGTATGGAGAGGCAAGGCCGAGCAGTGCTGGTGTATGGAGAGGCAAGGCCGAGCAGTGCTGGTGTATGGAGAGGCAAGGCCGAGCAGTGCTGGTGTATGGAGAGGCAAGGCCGAGCAGTGCTGGTGTATGGAGAGGCAAGGCCGAGCAGTGCTAGTGTATGGAGAGGCAAGGCCGAGCAGTGCTGGTGTATGGAGAGGCAAGGCCGAGCAGTGCTGGTGTATGGAGAGGCAAGGCCGAGCAGTGCTGGTGTATGGAGAGGCAAGGCCGAGCAGTGCTGGTGTATGGAGAGGCAAGGCCGAGCAGTGCTAGTGTATGGAGAGGCAAGGCCGAGCAGTGCTAGTGTATGGAGAGGCAAGGCCGAGCAGTGCTGGTGTATGGAGAGGCAAGGCCGAGCAGTGCTGGTGTATGGAGAGGCAAGGCCGAGCAGTGCTGGTGTATGGAGAGGCAAGGCCGAGCAGTGCTGGTGTATGGAGAGGCAAGGCCGAGCAGTGCTAGTGTATGGAGAGGCAAGGCCGAGCAGTGCTAGTGTATGGAGAGGCAAGGCCGAGCAGTGCTGGTGTATGGAGAGGCAAGGCCGAGCAGTGCTGGTGTATGGAGAGGCAAGGCCGAGCAGTGCTGGTGTATGGAGAGGCAAGGCCGAGCAGTGCTGGTGTATGGAGAGGCAAGGCCGAGCAGTGCTAGTGTATGGAGAGGCAAGGCCGAGCAGTGCTGGTGTATGGAGAGGCAAGGCCGAGCAGTGCTGGTGTATGGAGAGGCAAGGCCGAGCAGTGCTGGTGTATGGAGAGGCAAGGCCGAGCAGTGCTAGTGTATGGAGAGGCAAGGCCGAGCAGTGCTGGTGTATGGAGAGGCAAGGCCGAGCAGTGCTGGTGTATGGAGAGGCAAGGCCGAGCAGTGCTGGTGTATGGAGAGGCAAGGCCGAGCAGTGCTGGTGTATGGAGAGGCAAGGCCGAGCAGTGCTAGTGTATGGAGAGGCAAGGCCGAGCAGTGCTGGTGTATGGAGAGGCAAGGCCGAGCAGTGCTGGTGTATGGAGAGGCAAGGCCGAGCAGTGCTGGTGTATGGAGAGGTAAGGCCGAGCAGTGCTAGTGTATGGAGAGGCAAGGCCGAGCAGTGCAAGTGTATGGAGAGTAATTAAAAAAAATGTTGTAACTTGAAAAATGCCATTCAGTACATTAAACAATTTAAATATTTTCAGGCAATCAATACAACCCTCTCATGTTGGCTAACCCTCTCTCATGTTGGTCAATAATTTAATGATTTTTTTATGGAGTATTCTTTGCTATGTTGATAGTGCTTGTTGTGTGTCTGCAGGTGCATTCAGTGTGTGTATGATGCCTGGTGTTAAAAAATTATTTCTTACTCGTTCATGCTCTCATTTAGACGTTTGGCCTCGACGAGGTTCAGTCTTATGACTGGTGTGTGGCACGTTTCTGTTGAAATGTAGTCTTTTTGAGACTACATTTCAAATATTACCTAACATACACGGTCTAATATATCTATCTGTGTGAAATAGATTAAATCCATTTATTTGATATTCAGCTAATAGTTCTCTATTTTCTACATTCATCCATGTTTTGGTAAGTGCAATAATATGTATTGTTTCATTGCAGATAAGAGATTCCAGATCGTTCCAGATTCCCGAAGTACTGAAACGCACACCATACAGGCTTGGTGGATCTAGGTGCAAGGTAAAATTATTTTCATGTTTTTTTTTTTATATATATATATATATATATATATATATATATATATATATATATATATATATATATATATATATATATATATATATATATATATATATATATATATATGTGTGTATATGTATTTGTGTGTAAATCACGGAAATTAACATGTGATGAAAAATGTGACAGTGTCAGACCGCGAAAGAAGAATTGAACCAGGAATTTCCATAAGTACTTTCATATTTAAATAATACAACTTCAGGAGGAATGATTCCTTCTGAAGATGTATTATTGAAATATGAAAGTACTTAAGGAAATTTGTTTCAATTCTTCCTCAGTTGTCTAACTTCATGTCCTATCAGCAAGTGTTTCTGTCAAATTCTTTAAGGAAAGTTTATCATCCTGATTGCAGATCTCTAGTGCTATTATGTCAACTTCTTGTGGATTCGCAATCATTATTTAATTTACCTTTAGGTGTTCTTTCACCAGCACAGCAACACTGTACCTCTCCCAACCAGTTTAAGATAAAAACTAAGTACTAACTAATTAACTCAATGTAACCTACCTCACCCCCAAAATGTCAACCCATGTCTTCTATTTTAAACAATGCTGTTTTGTTGACCAAATTGTATTTTTGCTTATTTTTGCAATGTTCCCCCCCCCTTTTTTCCATTCTTTTTTTTTAACACAATTTATACTTTAATCTCAATTAGTATTAAGTTTTAGTCTTAGTGTTTTTCCTGCCCGAAACGCTTTGCATAATAGTGGCTTTCGGCATTGTATGTACTAGCTCTATCTATAAATCCATCAACTTTTGTATCTTACCTTGTATGTATGTACCTTACCTGAATAAGAATTTATTACTATCGCCTTTCCTTATTTTTCTGTCTCGTCTCCAAACTGAGTAGCCCCTTGAGAATATGACCTCATTTAAAATATCATCTTTCAAGTTTTGTCTCCATGAGTGCAACAATGTCTGGTATCTGCAGCTGTATTACATGACTTAACTACAGTATCTCTGATCTCGCTCAATCTATGTTTGTGTATGCAATTTTCAGGAACATGTTCCCCCCTCTCTTATTCTTCACACCCCCTTTCTCTAGTGATTTTGTTGGTTTGTATATATATATATATATATATATATATATATATATATATATATATATATATATATATATTATATATATAGTTTGTGTTTTGTATTTAAATATAAACAAATAATTAAATATTAATTTATCTTAATATCTTTTCAGGGAAACTTGCAATAATGATGAAACTACTACCGAAAAGACACAGGGAGCCGATAGGCCGAGCGGACAGCATGCTGGACTTGTGATCCTGTAGGTCCCGGTTCGATCCCGGCGCCGGCGAGAAACAATGGGCAGAGTTTTTTCAACCTATGCCCCTGTTACCTAGCAGTAAATAGGTACCTGGGTGTTAAATAGCTGTCACGGGCTGCTTCCTGAGGGTGGAGGCCTGGTCGAGGACCGGGCCGTGGGGACACTAAAGCCTCGAAATCATCTCAAGATTCCTCTAACAAATGTCTTTTTTTTTTTTTTTTTAATTTCTTCTGTTACGTTTCTCTCCTATTTTTCTTGTCTCTTCTTATATCTCTCCTTTCCTCCTCTCTTCTAACACCTCTCTTTCCTGTCTCTCCTAGCTTCTCTTCTATCTTCTATACTTTTTACATTGTGGTATCACTTTCATTTTATCTTGTATATTTTTCTTCTCTTGTCTTTCTCTTGTGTATATTTTTCTTCTCTTGTCTT
>WNGS01148731.1:16813-29337 GCA_020271785.1 Procambarus virginalis | reverse complement strand
ATATCCCAGCTCCTTGTTCTCATATCCCAGCTCCTTGTCCTCATATCCCAGCTCCTTGTCTCATATCCCAGCTCCTGTCCTCATATCCCAGCTCCTTGTCCTCATATCCCAGCTCCTTGTTCTCATATCCCAGCTCCTTGTCCTCATATCCCAGCTCCTTGTCCTCATATCCCAGCTCCTTGTCTTCATATCCCAGCTCCTTGTCCTCATACCCCAGCTCCTTGTCCTCATATCCCAGCTCCTTGTCTCTATCCCAGCTCCTTGTCCTCATATCCCAGCTCCTTGTTCTCATATCCCAGCTCCTTGTCCTCATATCCCAGCTCCTTGTTCTCATATCCCAGCTCCTTGTCTCATATCCCAGCTCCTTGTTCTCATATCCCAGCTCCTTGTCTCATATCCCAGCTCCTTGTCCTCATATCCCAGCTCCTTGTTCTCATATCCCACTCCTTGTCCTCATATCCCATCCCAGCTCCTTGTCCTCATATCCCAGCTCCTTGTATCATATCCCAGCTCCTTGTCCTCATATCCCAGCTCCTTGTCTCATATCCCAGCTCCTTGTCCTCATATCCCAGCTCCTTGTCCTCATATCCCAGCTCCTTGTTCTCATATCCCAGCTCCTTGTCCTCATATCTCCCAGCTCCTTGTCCTCATACCCAGCTCCTTGTTCTCATATCCCAGCTCCTTGTCCTCATATCCCAGCTCCTTGTCCTCATATCCCAGCTCCTTGTCCTCATATCCCAGCTCCTTGTCCTCATATCCCAGCTCCTTGTTCTCATATCCCAGCTCCTTGTTCTCATATCCCAGCTCCTTGTCCTCATATCCCAGCTCCTTGTCCTCATATCCCAGCTCCTTGTCCTCATATCCCAGCTCCTTGTCCTCATATCCCAGCTCCTTGTCCTCATATCCCAGCTCCTTGTCCTCATATCCCAGCTCCTTGTCCTCATATCCCAGCTCCTTGTCCTCATATCCCAGCTCCTTGTCCTCATATCCCAGCTCCTTGTCCTCATATCCCAGCTCCTTGTCCTCATATCCCAGCTCCTTGTCCTCATATCCCAGCTCCTTGTCCTCATATCCCAGCTCCTTGTCCTCATATCCCAGCTCCTTGTCCTCATATCCCAGCTCCTTGTCCTCATATCCCAGCTCCTTGTCCTCATATCCCAGCTCCTTGTCCTCATATCCCAGCTCCTTGTCCTCATATCCCAGCTCCTTGTCCTCATATCCCAGCTCCTTGTCCTCATATCCCAGCTCCTTGTCCTCATATCCCAGCTCCTTGTTCTCATATCCCAGCTCCTTGTCCTCATATCCCAGCTCCTTGTCCTCATATCCCAGCTCCTTGTCCTCATATCCCAGCTCCTTGTCCTCATATCCCAGCTCCTTGTTCTCATATCCCAGCTCCTTGTTCTCATATCCCAGCTCCTTGTTCTCATATCCCAGCTCCTTGTTCTCATATCCCAGCTCCTTGTCCTCATACCCAGCTCCTTGTCCTCATATCCCAGCTCCTTGTTCTCATATCCCAGCTCCTTGTTCTCATATCCCAGCTCCTTGTCCTCATATCCCAGCTCCTTGTTCTCATATCCCCTCTCTTGTTCTCATATCCCAGCTCCTTGTCCTCATATCCCAGCTCC
This sequence comes from Procambarus virginalis, assembly GCA_020271785.1. Taxonomy (NCBI): domain Eukaryota; kingdom Metazoa; phylum Arthropoda; class Malacostraca; order Decapoda; family Cambaridae; genus Procambarus; species Procambarus virginalis. The sequence goes on along the minus strand of WNGS01148731.1, from coordinate 27,712 downwards.
TTGTCCTCATATCCCAGCTCCTTGGTATCATATCCCAGCTCCTTGTCCTCATATCCCAGCTCCTTGTTCTCATATCCCAGCTCCTTGTCCTCATATCCCAGCTCCTTGTCCTCATATCCCAGCTCTTGTTCTCATATCCCAGCTCCTTGTCCTCATATCCCAGCTCCTTGTTCTCTTATCCCGCTCCTTGTTCTCATATCCCAGCTCCTTGTCCTCATATCCCAGCTCCTGTCCTCATATCCCAGCTCCTTGTCCTCATATCCCAGCTCCTTGTCCTCATATCCCAGCTCCTTGTTCTCATATCCCAGCTCCTTGTTCTCATATCCCAGCTCCTTGTCCTCATATCCCAGCTCCTTGTCCTCATATCCCAGCTCCTTGTCCTCATATCCCAGCTCCTTGTTCTCATATCCCAGCTCCTTGTCCTCATATCCCGCTCCTTGTCCTCATATCCCAGCTCCTTGTCCTCATATCCCAGCTCCTTGTCCATATCCCAGTCCTGTCCTCATATCGCAGCTCCTTGTCCTCATACCGCTCCTTGTTCTCATATCCCAGCTCCTTGTCCTCATATCCCAGCTCCTTGTCCTCATATCCCAGCTCCTTGTCCTCATATCCCAGCTCCTTGTTGTCATATCCCAGCTCCTTGTTCTCATATCCCAGCTCCTTGTCCTCATATCTCACTCTTGTCCTCATATCCCAGCTCCTTGTTCTCATATCCCAGCTCCTTGTTCTCATATCCCCCTCCTTGTCCTCATATCCCAGCTCCTTGTTCTCATATCCCAGCTCCTTGTTCTCATATCCCAGCTCCTTGTTCTCATATCCCAGCTCCTTGTTCTCATATCCCAGCTCCTTGTTCTCATATCCCAGCTCCTTGTCCTCATATCCCAGCTCCTTGTTCTCATATCCCAGCTCCTTGTTCTCATATCCCAGCTCCTTGTTCTCATATCCCAGCTCCTTGTTCTCATATCCCAGCTCCTTGTCCTCACATCCCAGCTCCTTGTCCTCATATCCCAGCTCCTTGTTCTCATATCCCAGCTCCTTGTCCTCATATCCCAGCTCCTTGTTCTCATATCCCAGCTCCTTGTTCTCATATCCCAGCTCCTGTTCTCATATCCCAGCTCCTTGTTCTCATATCCCAGCTCCTTGTCCTCATATCCCAGCTCCTTGTTCTCATATCCCAGCTCCTTGTTCTCATATCCCAGCTCCTTGTCCTCATATCCCAGCTCCTGTTCTCATATCCCAGCTCCTTGTTCTCATATCCCAGCTCCTTGTCCTCATATCCCAGCTCCTTGTTCTCATATCCCAGCTCCTTGTTCTCATATCCCAGCTCCTTGTTCTCATATCCCAGCTCCTTGTCCTCATATCCCAGCTCCTTGTCCTCATATCCCAGCTCCTTGTCCTCATATCCCAGCTCCTTGTCCTCATATCCCAGCAATTACTTTTTATATGTATAGATATATATATTTATATATATAATATATATATATATATATATATATATATATATAAAAGAGCTCTTACATTCTAGTACATTAAGTTACTTTAGTCCTGAATAAAGTCTAGGAATAAAATAAAGTGTATTATATATATATATATATGTCGTACCTAGTAGCCAGAACGCACTTCTCAGCCTACTATGCAAGGCACGATTTGCCTAATAGGCCAAGTTTTCATGAATTAATTGTTTTTCGACTACCTAACCTACCTAACCTAACCTAACCTAACTTTTTCGGCTACCTAACCTAACCTATAAAGATAGGTTAGGTTAGGTTAGGTAGGGTTGGTTAGGTTCGGTCATATATCTACGTTAATTTAACTCCAATAAAATAAATTGACCTCATACATAAGGAAATGGGTAGCTTTATCTTTTCATAAGAAAAAAAATAGAGAAAATATATTAATTCAGGAAAACTTGGCTTATTAGGCAAATCTAGCCTTGCATAGTAGGCCAAAAAGAGAGTTCTGGCTACTAGGTACGACATATATATATATATATATATATATATATATATATATATATATATATATATATATATATATATATATATATATATACATATACCGAAAAATAAGAGTACACTTGCCGGTGTATATATCCCTAATACACAGGCTACACTTAATTGGGCCAGATTCACGAAGCAGTTACGCAAGCACTTACGAACCTGTCCATCTTTCCTCAATCTTTGACGGCTTTGGTTACATTTATTAAACAGTTTAGAAACATGAAAACTGGCCAATCAACTGTTGTTATTGTTATAAACAGCCTCCTGGTGCTTCGCAGCTCATTAACTGTTTAATAATGGTAAACAAAGCCGCCAAGATTGAGAAAAGATGTACAGGTTCGTAAGTGCTTGCGTAGCTGCTTCGTGAATTTGACCGCAGAATAATAACACACTCTCTCTTGACCCACAAACCCGCAGGAGACACCACGATATAGTGAGCCATATATCACAGCTGTCTTGTTATGGGGTAGGGAAGGTGGTTATCCTGTTTAGGCGTCTAAGTCTCTCAATAGCCAAGAGAAGGAGGTAGGAGTTATACTGCTGTTTGTTGTGGTCAATGTTTAAGTTTACGGCCAGGTCTTCGGCCAACGGTACCCCGTTTTCTGTTGCAGGTTATGTAACTTTTACCGTTGAGGGAGTTGTTGTATAACACCCGTGATTATGTGAATGACCCTTCACTGAAGATGTATTATTAAATACGAAAGTACTTAAGGAAATTCCTGTTTCAATTCTTCCTTCGTGGTCTGACACTGGTATATATATATATATATATATATATATATATATATATATATATATATATATATATATGTGTGTATATATATATACACACACACATATACACTACATGGGGTGTCCTGCTGCGCCCGGGTCTCTCTCCCCCTTTTCTACATCTCCTCTCACTTCCCCTCTCACCCTCCCCCCCCCCTCACCCTTCTCTCTCACGCCCCTATTCTTTCATACACAAAATCGATATTCCAACAAAAATACACAACAAAATAGGAGGAAAAAGAGAGCGAATAATTGTATGACAGATGCCAGAAAGGGGGGTAGGGGGGGGCGTTATATAGGGGGGTTCACTACACAGTGGAATGGACCATTGTTATATAGACCACTCCTCTCCCCTGATATATATACATATATAGGATATATCTCCCTGTGTCTCCATTACCATACAAGGGAACCATTGCAGCCGCCATACATCCCATACACCATGTATTCCTGCATGTATTATACAGCCACGACTATACGAAAGCCCTCCACACACAGTCTCCTGGACTGGTCGGCACAGCGGTCGCTTCTTGCAGGTCTGTGCTCGATCCCCGATGGTCCAGGGGGTTGGACATCGTTACATCCTTCCGTCCGACCCCAGTGTCCTCATATTAAGATGAGCAACAGCGAATAGTAAGCGTCCGAGCTTCGAACCCACAAACACACAGACAGTCCATTAACCTGGGGCACTTGGAGGCTTGAACAGCGAACCCCAAACTCTATCAAACAGTCATTTCCAATCATAAATTATGATGTTTTTTTAAATATTCCAAAAGACATTTCAGTTAAGAACATTTCAGGTGCTTCAAAAATATTATTGCAAAAAGTTATTTTCAAGATTATTCTTTCAAATGCAAGACGTTGGAATGTATTATAACTTTTAATGGTCTTTAATTAGTCTCTTTGACGGGCTTCTGGAGGTATATATGTGGAGACCACACCATACCTGAGAGTATGTCAGGTGTGTGTGTATACAGTCCCCACCACACCTGTGAGTATGACAGGTGTGTGTGTATACAGTCCCCACCACACCTATGAGTATGACAGGTGTGTGAGTATACAGTCCCCACCACACCTGTGAGTATGATAGATGTGTGAGTATACAGTCCCCACCACACCTGTGAGTATGATAGGTGTGTGAGTATACAGTCCCCGCCACACCTGTGAGTATGACAGGTGTGTGAGTATACAGTCCCCACCACACCTGTGAGTATGACAGGTGTGTGAGTATACAGTCCCCACCACACCTGTGAGTATGACAGGTGTGTGAGTATACAGTCCCCACCACACCTGTGAGTATGACAGGTGTGTGAGTATACAGTCCCCACCACACCTGTGAGTATGACAGGTGTGTGAGTATACAGTCCCCACCACACCTGTGAGTATGACAGGTGTGTGAGTATACAGCCCCCACCACACCTGTGAGTATGACAGGTGTGTGTGTATACAGTCCCCACCACACCTGTGAGTATGACAGGTGTGTGTGTATACAGTCCCCACCACACCTGTGAGTATGACATGTGTGTGAGTATACAGCCCCCACCACACCTGTGAGTATGACAGGTGTGTGAGTACACCCTCCACATCACTAAACAAAATTCACAAAAGAAAGTACACAGAACTACTATGGAGGAAATGTACCGAGAATGTACCGCTGTACTAAAGCATTACATATGTAGTACAAAGCGACGTATATATATAATGAAATGACAAGACGTTCCGTTCCGTTCTAGGCTCATCTTACGACGTTCCGTTCCGTTCTAGACTCATGTTACGACTTTCCGTTCCGTTCTAGACTCATGTTACGACGTTCCGTTCCGTTCTAGGCTCATCTTACGACGTTCCGTTCCGTTCTAGACTCATGTTACGACTTTCCGTTCCGTTCTAGACTCATGTTACGACGTTCCGTTCCGTTCTAGACTCATGTTACGACGTTCCGTTCCGTTCTAGACTCATGTTACGACGTTCCGTTCCGTTGTAGACTCATGTTACGACGTTCCGTTCCGTTCTAGACTCATGTTACGACGTTCCGTTCCGTTCTAGACTTATGTTACGACGTTCCGTTCCGTTCTAGACTCATGTTACGACGTTCCGTTCCGTTCTAGACTCATGTTACGACGTTCCGTTCCGTTCTAGACTCATGTTACGACGTTCCGTTCCGTTCTAGACTCATGTTACGACGTTCCGTTCCGTTTTAGACTCATGTTACGACGTTCCGTTCCGTTCTAGACTCATGTTACGACGTTCCGTTCCGTTCTAGACTCATGTTACGACGTTCCGTTCCGTTCTAGACTCATGTTACGACGTTCCGTTCCGTTCTAGACTTATGTTACGACGTTCCGTTCCGTTCTAGACTCATGTTACGACGTTTTGTTTCGTTCTAGACTCATGTTACGACGTTCCGTTCCGTTCTAGACTCATGTTACGACGTTCCTGTTCGTCTTAAGACTGTTATCAAGGTTATCGCGGCTTCGTCAGGCTCCAGGAGTGAGCGAAACGTCTTAGCTATCAATCCTTATGTGAGTGGGTTGGAATATTTGAAGGAACGAATCCAGAAGGGCCATAAAGAGGGTTCGAACCTAGGTCCCTAGTTGAACCTCGCCTAGTTGTGCTTGCGGGGGTTGAGCTCTGGCTCTTTGGTCCCGCCTCTCAACCGTCAATCAACTGGTGTACAGGTTCCTGAGCCTATTGGGCTCTATCATATCTACACTTGAAACTGTGTATGGAGTCAGCCTCCACCACATTACTGCCTAATGCATTCCATTTGTTAACTACTCTGACACTGAACACATTCCTTCTAACGTCTCTGTGGCTCATGTGGGTACTAAGTTTCCACCTGTGTCCCCTTGTTCGCGTCCCGCCCGTGTTGAAGAGTTTGTCTTTGTCCACCCTGTCAGTTCCCCTGAGGATTTTATATCATGTCTCCCTTTATTCTTCTATCTTCCAGGGACGTGAGGTTCAGCTCCTTCAGCCTTTCATCGTAGCTCATACCTCTCAGTTCCGGGACCAGTCAGATGGCATACCTCTGAATCTTTTCTAACTTTGTGTGTGTGTGTGTGTGTGTGTGTGTGTGTGTGTGGTGTGTGTGTGTGTGTGTGTGTGTGTGTGTGTGTGTGTGTGTGTGTGTGTGTGTGTGTGTGTGTGTGTGGTTATTGGAAACGTTGCACCATTGCTGACCAGGTGAGTCACGGCCTAATTAGCTGCCTCAAGTGCCAAACTTACCCTGTGGCACAGCTCGTTAACAGTGTAATTAGCGTCAGTGTGGCAATATGTGACGTCTTCTCTGCCGTCCCAAACAACCTCTAAGGACGCCTCCAAGGATCAGTTGTTACCTCCTGTAACTCCAGTAACGACAGAGGAGTTACAGGAAGCACCTTTAGTGCCAATGGCACCGCTGCTGGCCCTAACACAAGGCACAGCTGACGTTTATATCTGAGGCATTATCGACGCCGTACAATGGGATCGAACCCCGGTTCGTTAGGAGTCTATGTAAGCGAGTTCGATTCTGTATTACAGCTTATTTTCTCATAAGAATAAAGGAAACTATTGAAGGCCTATTGGTCCATGAGAGGCGGCTACTATTGGTCCATACGAGCCAGCTCTATTGGTCCATACGAGGCAGCTCCTATTAGCCCATACGAGGCAGCTCCTATTAGCCCATTGGCAGCTCCTATTTACATCCATTCTTTGGATATAAATAGGAGCTGTATGTATATATTTTTATATATAACCTTTGCAATATATATAAATGTCTAACTTCCACTTGAAACAATGCAGTGAGCCCTCATCTGTTAAGTCTCCCGCTAACTTGTTTCCAAAAATTTACAATCCTATTTACCGACCAGTATTTATCCAGGTCTTTCCTGAATCTGAACTTACCTAATTGTGACCCATTGTTTGGTGATTGACTTTGTGTTGATTATAGTTGATGTTGTTTGTGAATGATTTCTCGTTTAATCGTTCAAGTTACGGTATGTTGTTGTTGTTGTTATAGATTCAGCTACTCGGAACAAGTTCCAAGTAGCACGGGCTATGGTGAGCCCGTAACTTACCTGGCACAGGAGCTGGGCAAGAAGCACGGGCTATGGTGAGCCTCGTGGACAGGAGATGTCTCCCGAAGTTACGGTAGTTTGGTAGTCGTTCAAGTATAGCACTGGGAAGGGGTCAGGATAAAGATTTGGGAAGGGGCGGGGGGGGGGGGGAAAGGAATGGTGCCCTAACCACTTATGGACGGTCGGGGATTGAACGCCGACCTGCATGAAGCGAGAACTTACACACACACATAAATTCCCCCTCCACGGCTGGGACATAATTCCGCCTAAATGCTCTGTGATGCACCCAGCAACAGCCATTCAACATTTCAACTTTGTGATAGATGAAAGAGGATTAAATTTAGGAGTTATTTTGATGGTAACAAGTAAATTATCCTCCCAACAGTTTAAACAAGCAATAGATTAGTCCCGTCAGCTGTAGTCAGGTTTAGGATACAGCTGTATGACTGGACGTTTCCCATTAATCTTCATCATATTATTAAACGTGTTTTTTCATCCAATTGAGCGCATTTCTCATATATATATAATCATGTGAACAGACAGAAGCTGTCTGTGGCACCCGTCCCGTCAACACACTGTCAATCCCCACTTTCTCTGTCTGGAAACATATAGAGATATTAAACTGCTTTTTTCTTTTAAGTATGCTGTTATTGTCTGTCTATGTTCTGTCTACCTGGACAGATACAGTTTGTTCATTGGTTTCTCCTGACTACTTTTGCATAAACTGTTTTGATAAGAATATAAGAACAAAGGTAACTGCAGAAGTACTTGCGTAACTGTTTCGTGAATCTGGCCCCGGAACGCGTAGATGGCAACATAGAAAACAGTGCTCAATATACCATTGCACCTGATTAATCGTTGTATGTGCTCCATACCTTTTTTTCGCTGCTTTTTGAGCTGATTCCTAGACATCAAAACAAAGCTATTTCGTACAGATCAACAGACCTTTCGCAGTTACCTTAATCCTGGTGTGATGGGCAGGTCTTACCTTCAACTGGATGTGGTAAGGGGCAGAGGAGAGGCAGGAGAACCAGGAGGCCAGAGAACGCAGTCCTCCCTACACACCACATTGCAAACACCTGAAAAAGAAAAAACACGCAACTATTTTACAGACCGAACAGCGCTGTTGATTGTTGTTGATGCCCGCAGCAGGCCACAACAGCCTGGCTGGACTGCACCTTAAGACACACACACCCAGTCCCACTGACGGGGTGGTCACAGCTCTCCTCGCCACTGAGTTGGAATGCGTTCGAGTCCTGCCTAAGACATGATTTATCGAGCATTTACAAACCCTGTTAATTGGTTGACCAAGCATGGCAGCTTTCTATACAATTTTATAAAAAACATATAGGCTTATAGAATCTAATTATAGTCTAGCAGAATCTTACAGCATCATAGAGGATGATATACTTATACAGAATCTTATATCATCTTAGAATCTTACTGAATCTGAACAATTCCAGAATATTTGCAGAATCTTATATAGAATCATACAGATTCTTGTAGAATGTAACAGTCCAACAGAATATTTCACAATATATATATATATATATATATATATATATATATATATATATATATATATATATATATATATATATATATTAGCCTTACATACTCTTACAGATTCCCCCCCCCCCAAAAAAAAAAAAAAATCATAATGTGGTATAATCTTAAGAGAATCTTCCAGCATTTAAAAAAAACAAATCTTACATAATATTATATAACCTTAGAAAATCTTACAAAATCATTTTGACCCACCGCCCCATCCCCCCTCCCCCCCCCCAGTACTCCCAGTGCGGTGTTTGCCTCATATATAATGGACCAGGTGTTGATTGGTCTTGGACAGCCCCTCTCCTGTGCCAGGTAAGTCCACTACGGGCTCACCATAGCCCGTGCTACTTGCCCCGCTCCTGTGTCAGGTAAGTCCACTACGGGCTCACCATAGCCCGTGCTACTTGCCCCGCTCCTGTGCCAGGTAAGTCCACTACGGGCTCACCATAGCCCGTGCTACTTGCCCCGCTCCTGTGCCAGGTAAGTCCACTACGGGCTCACCATAGCCCGTGCTACTTGCCCCGCTCCTGTGTTCCAGGTAAGTCCACTACGGGCTCACCATAGCCCGTGGTACTTGCCCCGCTCCTGTGTTCCAGGTAAGTCCACTACGGGCTCACCATAGCCCGTGCTACTTGCCCCGCTCCTGTGCCAGGTAAGTCCACTACGGGCTCACCATAGCCCGTGCTACTTGCCCCGCTCCTGTGCCAGGTAAGTCCACTACGGGCTCACCATAGCCCGTGCTACTTGCCCCGCTCCTGTGCCAGGTAAGTCCACTACGGGCTCACCATAGCCCGTGCTACTTCCCCCGCTCCTGTGCCGGGTAAGTCCACTACGGGCTCGCCATAGCCCGTGCTACTTGCCCCCTCTCCTGTGTTCCAGGTAAGTCCACTACGGGCTCACCATAGCCCGTGCTACTTGCCCCGCTCCTGTGCCAGGTAAGTCCACTACGGGCTCACCATAGCCCGTGCTACTTGCCCCGCTCCTGTGCCAGGTAAGTCCACTACGGGCTCACCATAGCCCGTGCTACTTGCCCCGCTCCTGTGCCAGGTAAGTCCACTACGGGCTCACCATAGCCCGTGCTACTTGCCCCGCTCCTGTGCCGGGTAAGTCCACTACGGGCTCGCCATAGCCCGTGCTACTTGCCCCTCTCCTGTGTTCCAGGTAAGTCCACTACGGGCTCACCATAGCCCGTGCTACTTGGGAACGTTTTGTTCCCAATAGCTGATTCTAAAAAAAACATGTTTTATGCTACTACGGCCAAAGTATGAATAACAAATTTATTTAATTTGCCCAATATCAGTGAGTAATGGTGTCGATTATTATTATTATATATATATATATATATATATATATATATATATAATATATATATATATAATATATATATATATATATTTTTATTTTGTTTTCAAAACAATTAGGCAGGTGTAATCTGTGTGGGCATTGTCAAAAATCGTGGTAGGGACTAGAATGTGATCTTGGTAATCTTTTAAGCCTCTTGAATTCTGCCAACGCCGACCTGCATTTGTCTGTTCCACACCGCAGACCATTCCCCCTGCAAAGTTGTGCGAGGCGAACCCCCAAGCGTCTGACCTACAATCTTGGACAGACAGACACACAAGCCGATACTATCACTTACAGATAACTGTTGTAGTGTAATTTATTGTAATATTATTGAAGAAAATACTCGCAACTAGAATTTATGTTCGTGTGACAGTAGTGTTGTAGAGGTGTGTGGCTGAGGTAAGGTGCTGAGATGTGTACATTGTGTGTTGTACACATGGTGAGATGTGTACAGTGTGTACATATTCTCCACTTGGGGTGGACGGTAGAGCGACGGTCTCGCTTCATGCAGGTCGGTGTTCAATCCCGACCGTCCACAAGTGGTTGGGCACCATTCCTTTCCTCCCGTCCCATCCCAAATCCTTATCCTGACCCCTTCCAATGCTATATAGTCGTAATGGCTTGGTGCTCTACCTGATAATTCACTATTCCACTGAAGACAGTCAATCGTAGTTGACCAGACCACACACTAGAAGGTGAAGGGACGACGACGTTTCGGTCCGTCCTGGACCATTCTCAAGTCGATTGAGACCATTCTCACAATCGACTTGTGGTCCAGGACGGACCGAAACGTCGTCGTCCCTTCACTTTCTAGTGTGTGGTCTGGTCAACATACTTCAGCCCCGTTATTGTGACTCTACGCCTGCGGCCTATCACTGTTAATACCGCCGTGTGTCACCTCTTATCATCACGGTGATAATCACATATTAATTAAGCAGTCGGTGAGCAATTATTCAAATTAACTACCGCATTTGCCAGCGAGTTTGATGCATCCAATTTACAAGGATATTTGTCACAAAAAATTACTTTGTCTCATCATGCAATTATTGAACGTAATTTACTGTAGAGAAAAACAAATGAATTTTTACATGTAAATACAATACAATACAATACAATGCAATACAAACAATACAAACACAATACAATGCAATACAATGCAATACAATACGCACTCGGTG
>WNGS01148731.1:0-15813 GCA_020271785.1 Procambarus virginalis | reverse complement strand
CGATGATTTCTGTGTTGTTTGTTAAGATTTCTCTGGTGATGGTTTGGTTGTGGGAAGAGAGTATATGTTCCTTAATGGAGCCCTGTTGCTTATGCATTGTTAAACGCCTGGAAAGAGATGTTGTTGTCTTGCCTATATACTGAGTTTTTTGGGGCTTACAGTCCCCAAGAGGACATTTGAAGGCATAGACGACGTTTGTCTCTTTCAAAGCGTTCTGCTTTGTGTCTGGAGAGTTTCTCATGAGTAGGTTGGCAGTTTTCTTGGTTTTATAGTAAATCGTTAGTTGTATCTTCTGATTTTTGTCTGTAGGGATAACATTTCTATTAACAATTTCTTTCAGGACCCTTTCCTCCGTTTTATGAGCTGTGGAGAAGAAGTTCCTGTAAAATAGTCTAATAGGGGGTATAGGTGTTGTATTAGTTGTCTCTTCAGAGGTTGCATGGCGTTTTACTTTCCTTCTTATGATGTCTATACATCACCTCACCCAAATGCAGGTATAAGAGCCAATGTTTGTTTCATAAAGCATAAGTTGTGTAGATAAACTAAAAGTCTTTGAAAATGTAATAAGTTTTACGAAACGCGCTCAAGTGTCGCGTCAGACTAGAAATAAAGAATGAATTTTGGAGAATTGATTTTTAATTTACCGTCATCAGTAAAAAGAAACATAAGGAAAATTGAGAAAATTCGTGTTAGAATTATTAATCTTACTTTTTCGGTCATATTTAATAACATATGTCTACAGGAAAGACTGCTACCAAAATATACTAATATATATATATATATATATATATATATATATATATATATATATATATATATATATATACAAATATATATATATATTATATATATATATATATATATATTCGATCCCACAATATATATATATATATATATATATATATATATATATATATATATATATATATATATACATATATACATATATGTATATATATATATATATATATATATATATATATATATATATATATATATATATACACATATACACTAGATGGGGTGTGCTGCTGCGCCCGGGTCTCTCTCCCCCTTTTCTACATCTCCTCTCACTTCCCCTCTCACCCTTCTGCCCCCCCCTCTCTCACCCTCCCCCCCCTCACCCTTCTCTCTCACGCCCCTATTCTTTCATACACAAAATCGATATTCCAACAAAAATACACAACAAAATAGGAGGAAAAAGAGAGCGAATAATTGTATGACAGATGCCAGAAAGGGGGGTAGGGGGGCGTTATATAGGGGGGGGGGGTTCACTACACAGTGGAATGGACCATTGTTATATAGACCACTCCTCTCCCCTGATATATATATACATATATAGGATATATCTCCCTGTGTCTCCATTACCATACAAGGGAACCATTGCAGCAGCCATACATCCCATACACCATGTATTCCTGCATGTATTATACAGCCACGACTATACGAAAGCCCTCCACATACAGTCTCCTGGACTGGTCGGCACAGCGGTCGCTTCTTGCAGGTTTGTGCTCGATCCCCGATGGCCCAGGGGATTTGACATCATTACATCCTTCCGTCCGACCCCAGTATCCTCATATTAAGATGAGCAACAGCGAATAATAAGCGTCCGAGCTTCGAACCCACAAACACACAGACAGTCCATTAACCTGGGGCACTTGGAGGCTTGAACAGCGAACCCCAAACTCTATCAAACAGTCATAAATTATGATGTTTTTTTAAATATTCCAAAAGACATTTCAGTTAAGAACATTTCAGGTGCTTCAAAAATATTATTTTAAAAAGTTATTTTCAGATTATTCTTTCAAATGCAAGACGTTGGAATGTATTATAACTTTTAATGGTCTTTAATTAGTCTCTTTGACGGGCTTCTCGAGGTATATATGTGGAGACCACACCATACCTGAGAGTATGTCAGGTGTGTGTGTATACAGTCCCCACCACACCTGTATGTCAGGTGTGTGAGTATACAGTCCCCACCGCACCTGTGAGTATGATAGGTGTGTGAGTATACAGTCCCCACCACACCTGTGAGTATGACAGGTGTGTGAGTACACAGTCCCCACCACACCTGTGAGTATGACAGTTGTGTGAGTATACAGTCCCCACCACACCTGTGAGTATGACAGGTGTGTGAATATACAGTCCCCACCACACCTGTGAGTATGTCAGGTGTGTGAGTATACAGTCCCCACCACACCTGTGAGTATGACAGGTGTGTGAGTATACAGTCCCCACCACACCTGTGAGTATGTCAGGTGTGTGAGTATACAGTCCCCACCACACCTGTGAGTATGACAGGTGTGTGAGTATACAGTCCCCACCACACCTGTGAGTATGACAGGTGTGTGAGTATAGTCCCCACCACACCTGTAAGTATGATAGGTGTGTGAGTATACAGTCCCCACCACACCTGTGAGTATGTCAGGTGTGTGAGTATACAGTCCCCACCACACCTGTGAGTATGACAGGTGTGTGAGTATACAGTCCCCACCACACCTGTGAGTATGACAGGTGTGTGAGTATACAGTCCCCACCACACCTGTGAGTATGACAGGTGTGTGAGTATACAGTCCCCACCACACCTGTGAGTATGACAGGTGTGTGAGTACACCCTCCACATCACTAAACAAAATTCATAAAAGAAAGTACACAGAACTACTATGGAGGAAATGTACCAAGAATGTACCGCTGTACTAAAGCATTACATATGTAGTACAAAGCGACGTATATATAATGAAATGACAAGACGTTCCGTTCCGTTCTAGGATTATGTTACGACGTTCCGTTCCGTTCTAGACTCATGTTACGACGTTCCGTTCCGTTCTAGACTCATGTTACGACGTTCCGTTCCGTTCTAGACTCATGTTACGACGTTCCGTTCCGTTCTAGACTTATGTTACGACGTTCCGTTCCGTTCTAGACTCATGTTACGACGTTCCGTTCCGTTCTAAACTCATGTTACGACGTTCCGTTCCGTTCTAGACTCATGTTACGACGTTCCGTTCCGTTCTAGACTCATGTTACGACGTTCCTGTTCGTCTTAAGACTGTTATCAAGGTTATCGCGGCTTCGTCAGGCTCCAGGAGTGAGCGAAACGTCTTATCTATCAATCCTTATGTGAGTGGGTTGGAATATTTGAAGGAACGAATCCAGAAGGGCCATAAAGAGGGTTCGAAGCTAGGTCCCTAGTTGTGCTTGTGGGGTTGCGCTCTGGCTCTTTGGTCCCGCCTCTCAACCGTCAATCTACAGGTGTACAGGTTCCTGAGCCTATTGGGTTCTATCATATCTACACTTGAAACTGTGTATGGAGTCAGCCTCCACCACATTACTGCCTAATGCATTCCATTTGTTAACTACTCTGACACTGAACACATTCCTTCTAACGTCTCTGTGGCTCATGTGGGTACTAAGTTTCCATCTGTGTCCCCTTGTTCGCGTCCCGCCCGTGTTGAAGAGTTTGTCTTTGTCCACCCTGTCAATTCCCCTGAGGATTTTATATCATGTCTCCCTTTATTCTTCTATCTTCCAGGGACGTGAGGTTCAGCTCCTTCAGCCTTTCATCGTAGCTCATACCTCTCAGTTCCGGGACCAGTCAGATGGCATACCTCTGAATCTTTTCTAACTTTGTGTGTGTGTGTGTGTGTGTGTGTGTGTGTGTGTGTGTGTGTGTGTGTGTGTGTGTGTGTGTGTGTGTGTGTGTGTGTGTGTGTGTGTGTGTGTGTGTATGTGTGTGGTTATTGGAAACGTTGCACCATTGCTGACCAGGTGAGTCACGGCCTAATTAGCTGCCTCAAGTGCCAAACTTACCCTGTGGCACAGCTCGTTAACAGTGTAATTAGCGTCAGTGTGGCAATATGTGACGTCTTCTCTGGCGTCCCAAACAACCTCTAAGGACGCCTCCAAGGATCAGTTGTTACCTCCTGTAACTCCAGTAACGACAGAGGAGTTACAGGAAGCACCTTTAGTGCCAATGGCACCGCTGCTGGCCCTAACACAAGGCACAGCTGACGTTTATATCTGAGGCATTATCGACGCCGTACAATGGGATCGAACCCCGGTTCGTTAGGCGTCCATGTAAGCGAGTTTGATTCTGTATTACAGCTTATTTTCTCATAAGAATAAAGGAAACTATTGAAGGCCTATTGGTCCATGAGAGGCGGCTACTATTGGTCCATACGAGCCAGCTCTATTGGTCCATACGAGGCAGCTCCTATTAGCCCATTGGCAGCTCCTATTTACATCCATTCTTTGGATATAAATAGGAGCTGTATGTATATATTTTTATATATAACCTTTGCAATATATATAAATGTCTAACTCCCACTTGAAACAATGCAGTGAGCCCTCATCTGTTAAGTCTCCCGCTAACTTGTTTCCAAAAATTTACAATCCTATTTACCGACCAGTATTTATCCAGGTCTTTCCTGAATCTGAACTTACCTAATTGTGACCCACTGTTTGGTGATCGACTTTGTGTTGATTATAGTTGATGTTGTTTGTGAATGATTTCTCGTTTAATCGTTCAAGTTACGGTATGTTGTTGTTGTTATAGATTCAGCTACTCGGAACAAGTTCCAAGTAGCACGGGCTATGGTGAGCCCGTAACTTACCTGGCACAGGAGCTGGGCAAGAAGCACGGGCTATGGTGAGCCTCGTGGACAGGAGATGTCTCCCGAAGTTACGGTAGTTTGGTGGTCGTTCAAGTATAGCACTGGGAAGGGGTCAGGATAAGGATTTGGGATGGGACGGGGGGAAAGGAATGGTGGCCCAACCACTTATGGACGGTCGGGGATTGAACGCCGACCTGCATGAAGCGACTACTTACACACACACACAAATTCCCCCTCCACGGCTGGGACATAATTCCGCCTAAACGCTCTGTGATGCACCCAGCAACAGCCATTCAACATTTCAACTTTGTGATAGATGAAAGAGGATTAAATTTAGGAGTTATTTTGATGGTAACAAGTAAATTATCCTCCCAACAGTTTAAACAAGCAATAGATTAGTCCCGTCAGCTGTAGTCAGGTTTAGGATACAGCTGTATGACTGGACGTTTCCCATTAATCTTCATCATATTATTAAACGTGTTTTTTCATCCAATTGAGCGCATTTCTCATATATATATATATAATCATGTGAACAGACAGAAGCTGTCTGTGGCACCCGTCCCGTCAACACACTGTCAATCCCCACTTTCTCTGTCTGGAAACATATAGAGATATTAAACTGCTTTTTTCTTTTAAGTATGCTGTTATTGTCTGTCTATGTTCTGTCTAACTGGACAGATACAGTTTGTTCATTGGTTTCTCCTGACTACTTTTGCATAAACTGTTTTGATAAGAACATAAGAACAAAGGTAACTGCAGAAGTACTTGCGTAACTGTTTCGTGAATCTGGCCCCGGAACGCGTAGATGCCAACATAGAAAACACTGCTCAATATACCATTGCACCTGATTAATCGTTGTATGTGCTCCATACCTTTTTTTCGCTGCTTTTTGAGCTGATTCCTACAGATCAAAACCAAGCTGTTTCGTACAGATCAACAGACCTTTCGCAGTTACCTTAATCCTGGTGTGATGGGCAGGGCTTACCTTCAACTGGATGTGGTAAGGGGCAGAGGAGAGGCAGGAGAACCAGGAGGCCAGAGAACGCAGTCCTCCCTACACACCACATTGCAAACACCTGAAAAAGAAAAAACACACAACTATTTTACAGACCGAACAGCGCTGTTGATTGTTGTTGATGCCCGCAGCAGGCCACAACAGCCTGGCTGGACTGCACCTTAAGACACACACACCCAGTCCCACTGACGGGGTGGTCACAGCTCTCCTCGCCACTGAGTTGGAATGCGTTCGAGTCCTGCCTAAGACATGATTTATCGAGCATTTACAAACCCTGTTAATTGGTTGACCAAGCATGGCAGCTTTCTTTACAATTTTATAAAAAACATATAGGCTTATAGAATCTAATTATAGTCTAGCAGAATCTTACAGCATCATAGAGGATGATATACTTATACAGAATCTTATATCATCTTAGAATCTTACTGAATCTGAACAATTCCAGAATATTTGCAGAATCTTATATAGAATCATACAGATTCTTGTAGAATGTAACAGTCCAACAGAATATTTCACAATATATATATATATATATATATATATATATATATATATATATATATATATATATATATATATATATATATATATATGTCGTACCTAGTAGCCAGAACTCACTTTTTGGCCTACTATGCAAGGCCCGACTTGCCTAATAAGCCAAGTTTTCCTGAATTAATATATTTTCTCTAGTTTTTTTCTTATGAAATGATACAGCTACCCATTTCATTATGTATGAGGTCAATTTTTTTTTATTGGAGTTAAAATTAACGTAGATATATGACCGAACCTAACCAACCCTACCTAACCTAACCTAACCTATCTCTATAGGTTAGGTTAGGTTAGGTAGCTGAAAAAGTTAGGTTAGGTTAGGTTAGGTAGGTTAGGTAGTCGAAAAACAATTAATTCATGAAAACTTGGCCTATTAGGCAAATCAGGCCTTGCATAGTAGGCTGAGAAGTGCGTTCTGGCTACTAGGTACGACATATATATATATTAGCCTTACATACTCTTACAGATTCCCCCCCCCCCCCCAAACAAAAAATCATAATGTTATATAATTTTAAGAAAATCTTCCAGCATTTAAAAAAACAAATCTTACATAATATAACCTTAGAAAATCTTACAAAATCATTTTGCCCCCCGCCCCCTCCCCCCTCCCCCCCCCATCCCCCCCCCATCCCCACCCCAGTACTCCCAGTGCGGTGTTTGCCTCATATATAATGGACCAGGTGTTGATTGGTCTTGGACAGCCCCGCTCCTGTGCCAGGTAAGTCCACTACGGGCTCGCCATAGCCCGTGCTACTTGGGAACGCTTTGTTCCCAGTAGCTGATTCTAGTATGTTTTATGCTACTACGGGCAAAGTGTGAATAACAAATTTATTTTAATTTGCCCGATATCAGTGAGTAATGGTGTCGATTATTATATATATATATATATATATATATATATATATATATATATATATATATATATATATATATTTTTATTTTGTTTTCTAAACAATTAGGCAGGTGTAATCTGTGTGAGCATTGCTAAAAATCGTGGTAGGGATTAGAATGTAATCTTGGTAATCTTTTAAGCCTCTTGAATTCTGCCAACGCCGACCTGCATTTGTCTGTTCCACACCGCAGACCATTCCCCCTGCAAAGTTGTGCGAGGCGAACCCTCAAGCGTCTGACCTACAATCTTGGACAGACAGACACACAAGCCGATACTATCACTTACAGATAACTGTTGTAGTGTAATTTATTGTAATATTATTGAAGAAAATACTCGCAACTAGAATTTATGTTCGTGTGACATGTAGTGTTGTAGAGGTGTGTGGCTGAGGTAAGGTGCTGAGATGTGTACATTTGTGTGTTGTACACACTGGTGAGATGTGTAGAGTGTGCACATATTCTCCACTTGGGGTGGACGGTAGAGCGCTGGTTTCGCTTCATGCAGGTCGGTGTTCAATCCCCGACCGTCCACCAAGTGTTTGGGCACCATTCCTTTCCACCCCGTCCCATCCCAAATCCTTATCCTGACCGCTTCCAAATGCTATATAGTCGTAATGGCTTGGTGCTCTACCTTGATAATTCACTATTAAACTGAAGACAGTCAATCGTAGTTGACCAGACCACACACTAGAAGGTGAAGGGACGACGACGTTTCGGTCCGTCCTGGACCATTCTCAAGTCGATTGAGACCTTTCTCACAATCGACTTGTGGTCCAGGACGGACCGAAACGTCGTCGTCCCTTCACTTTCTACTGTGTGGTCTGGTCAACATACTTCAGCCCCGTTATTGTGACTCTACGCCTGCGGCCTATCGCTGTTAATACCGCCGTGTGTCACCTCTTATCATCACGGTGATAATCACATATTAATTAAGCAGTCGGTGAGCAATTATTCAAATTAACTACCGCATTTGCCAGCGAGTTTGATGCATCCAATTTACAAGGATATTTTGTCACAAAAAAAATTGCTTTGTCTCATCATGCAATTATTGAACGTGATTTACTGTAGAGAAAAACAAATGATTTTTTATGTAAATACAATACAATACAATACAATACAATGCAATACAATACAATGCAATACAATGCAATACAATACGCACTCGGTGTGTGATGGACCAAAAACATATACGCCCTATAACGCGTTGTCTTTGAATATATTAATTTTTACTATTTCTCAATTTATCAATTTATAACAGTTTATATTTACCTGTGTTCATTTAACCTTCATAGTTCATTTATCGTTCGGTAATTATTTAGTTTTTCATTTATTCCATTTAAATGTTCATCTACATGGAGAAGCGTATCCACCCCCCCCCCTCCTTTATCTACTTTGTCAATTCCTCTGAGAATTTTGTAGGTAGTGATCATGTCTCCTCGAGCTCGTCTGTCTTCCAGTGTCGTAAGGTGCATTTCCCGCAGCCTTTCCTCGTAACTCATGCCTCTTAGTTCTGGGACTAACGTAGTGGCATACCTCTGAACTTTTTCCAGCTTCGTCTTGTGTTTGACAAGGTACGGGCTCCATGCTGGGGCTGCATACTGGGGCTGCATACTCCAGGATTGGTCTTACATATGTGGTATACAAGGTTCTGAATGATTCCTTATACAGGTTCCTGAACGCTGTTCTGATGTTAGCCAGCCTTGCATATGCCGCTGATGTTATTCTTTTGATGTGGGCTTCAGGAGACAGGTTTGGTGTGATATCAACCCCCAGATCTTTCTCTCTGTCCGTTTCGTGAAGGACTTCATCTCCCTTTCTGTACCCTGTGCCTGCGTGTGTGCGTGTGGGCGTGTGCGTGTGCGTGTGTGCGTGTGTGGAAGAGAGAGTATAAGTCTCCAGACAGTGGTCTGTGAGAATGGTCGTGTGAGAGCAGGAAATACAGGACTTGCCAGGAACTGGAAAGGGCGGCCGTAGTGAACATGTAAATTGATCGTCAGTCATGTAGATTACCTCTCTGGGAGCCTGGTGATGTCTGTGGCTGGTGCAGGGAGCCTGGTGATGTCTGTGGCTGGTGTAGGGAGCCTGGTGATGTCTGTGGCTGGTGCAGGGAGCCTGGTGATGTCTGTGGCTGGTGTAGGGAGCCTGGTGATGTCTGTGGCTGGTGCAGGGAGCCTGGTGATGTCTGTGGCTGGTGCAGGGAGCCTGGTGATGTCTGTGGCTGGTGCAGGGAGCCTGGTGATGTCTGTGGCTGGTGCAGGGAGCCTGGTGATGTCTGTGGCTGGTGTAGGGAGCCTGGTGATGTCTGTGGCTGGAGCAGAGAGCCTGGTGATGTCTGTGGCTGGTGTAGGGAGCCTGGTGATGTCTGTGGCTGGTGTAGGGAGCCTGGTGATGTCTGTGGCTGGTGTAGGGAGCCTGGTGATGTCTGTGGCTGGTGTAGGGAGCCTGGTGATGTCTGTGGCTGGTGCAGGGAGCCTGGTGATGTCTGTGGCTGGTGTAGGGAGCCTGGTGATGTCTGTGGCTGGAGCAGGGAGCCTGGTGATGTCTGTGGCTGGTGTAGGGAGCCTGGTGATGTCTGTGGCTGGAGCAGGGAGCCTGGTGATGTCTGTGGCTGGTGTAGGGAGCCTGGTGATGTCTGTGGCTGGTGTAGGGAGCCTGGTGATGTCTGTGGCTGGTGCAGGGAGCCTGGTGATGTCTGTGGCTGGTGTAGGGAGCCTGGTGATGTCTGTGGCTGGAGCAGGGAGCCTGGTGATGTCTGTGGCTGGTGCAGGGAGCCTGGTGATGTCTGTGGCTGGAGCAGGGAGCCTGGTGATGTCTGTGGCTGGAGCAGAGAGCCTGGTGATGTCTGTGGCTGGTGTAGGGAGCCTGGTGATGTCTGTGGCTGGTGCAGGGAGCCTGGTGATGTCTGTGGCTGGAGCAGGGAGCCTGGTGATGTCTGTGGCTGGTGCAGAGAGCCTGGTGATGTCTGTGGCTGGTGCAGAGAGCCTGGTGATGTCTGTGGCTGGTGTAGGGAGCCTGGTGATGTCTGTGGCTGGTGTAGGGAGCCTGGTGATGTCTGTGGCTGGAGCAGAGAGCCTGGTGATGTCTGTGGCTGGAGCAGGGAGCCTGGTGATGTCTGTGGCTGGTGTAGGGAGCCTGGTGATGTCTGTGGCAGGTGTAGGGAGCCTGGTGATGTCTGTGGCTGGTGTAGGGAGCCTGGTGATGTCTGTGGCTGGTGTAGGGAGCCTGGTGATGTCTGTGGCTGGTGCAGGGAGCCTGGTGATGTCTGTGGCTGGTGTAGGGAGCCTGGTGATGTCTGTGGCTGGTGTAGGGAGCCTGGTGATGTCTGTGGCTGGTGTAGGGAGCCTGGTGATGTCTGTGGCAGGTGTAGGGAGCCTGGTGATGTCTGTGGCTGGTGTAGGGAGCCTGGTGATGTCTGTGGCAGGTGTAGGGAGCCTGGTGATGTCTGTGGCTGGTGTAGGGAGCCTGGTGATGTCTGTGGCTGGTGTAGGGAGCCTGGTGATGTCTGTGGGTGGTGTAGGGAGCCTGGTGATGTCTGTGGCTGGTGCAGGGAGCTTGGTGATGTCTGTGGCTGGTGTAGGGAGCCTGGTGATGTCTGTGGCTGGTGCAGGGAGCCTGGTGATGTCTGTGGCTGGTGTAGGGAGCCTGGTGATGTCTGTGGCAGGTGTAGGGAGCCTGGTGATGTCTGTGGCTGGTGTAGGGAGCCTGGTGATGTCTGTGGCTGGTGTAGGGAGCCTGGTGATGTCTGTGGCTGGTGCAGGGAGCCTGGTGATGTCTGTGGCTGGTGTAGGGAGCCTGGTGATGTCTGTGGCTGGTGTAGGGAGCCTGGTGATGTCTGTGGCTGGTGTAGGTAAGGTTGATAATAACTAATTTTTACTCCCAAAGTTTACACAGTCAATGAGAGTTATTGTCAAGTTTTCTAAGTTCGCCAACAGAACTTAGTGGAAGAACCTGGTCCATATATTTTGTTAATATCAATAATATTTCGAGAGTTGTAAATCACTCTGAGGTTTAGAACTGTGTGTGTCTATTCCTTGGTTTGGTAGTGGCT
The DNA here is from genome assembly GCA_020271785.1 of Procambarus virginalis. Classification (NCBI taxonomy): domain Eukaryota; kingdom Metazoa; phylum Arthropoda; class Malacostraca; order Decapoda; family Cambaridae; genus Procambarus; species Procambarus virginalis. Next base: position 4,697 of record WNGS01148731.1, on the reverse strand, counting down.
GAACTGAGACACCTTTGTCTAGGAATAGCAACCTGCCTGAGGCTAGGCTCGTTCATCCAGCGGCCTATCCCACACACACACACACATTCGTCATTTTAACACGCTGTTCATTCAAAATAGGACATTTCTCAAATATACATTAATATTCTTAACCTTAGGTTAGGTTAGGTGTTTAGGTTCTGTGGAGAACTGTTTGTATTTGTAGTACGTGGGTGAAGCATTTTACGAACTTGGGATTCGAGCAGAGATCGACATGAAGCAGTGTTCGAAAAAATGTTCGATCATCAATTGTGAGTCATGTTTAAAGTTTTCCACTCATAAATATAGGGTTATCGCCAGGAGTGTTAGGAAACGCTGCCTCGGGAATCGAACTCTTGACTGTCTATGTACACAGAACCATACGAGCTACACCACCATCCCCCCCTACCCCCCCCCCCCAAGACTCAACAACCTGTAACTGTCATTTACAGAGACAAGACAATTAAAATCAAAATCAGACTAAATACCAAACGAAAATTATAACCTAAGCTGCAACTTAAAGTTCTCCGGCAATTCCACGTCTGCAAAACTTGCAATAATTAGTCAATTAACTTCTAATTAGTTTTTAAACTTTACTCTTTAGGGAGTGTGAGTGCTCGACAGGTGTGATTGGTCGCCCAGAATCCATCTCAACCCACGGTGTGTATGCTGGAGTAGATAGCTTTGAGTAGATAGCCTTGAGTAGATAGCCTTGAGTAGATAAGCTGGAGTAGATAAGCTGGAGTAGATAGCCTTGAGTAGATAAGCTGGAGTAGACATCTTTGAGTAGATAAGCTGGAGTAGATAGCCTTGAGTAGATAAGCTGGAGTAGACAGCCTTGAGCACATAAGCTGAAGTAGATAGCCTTGAGAAGATAAGCTTGAGTAGATAGGCTTGAGTAGATAAGCTGGAGTAGACAGCCTTGAGTAGATAAGCTGGAGTAGATAGCCTTGAGTAGATAGCCATGAGTAGATAGCCTTGAGTAGATAAGCTTGAGTAAATAAGCTTGAGTAGATAGCCTTGAGTAGATAGCCTTGAATAGATAGCCTTGAGTAGATAAGCTTGAGTAAATAAGCTTGAGTAGATAGCCTTGAGTAGATAAGCTTGAGTAGATAGCCTTGAGTAGATAAGCTTGAGTAGATAGCCTTGAGCAGATAAGCTTGAGTAAATAAGCTTGAGTAGATAAGCTTGAGTAGATAGCCTTGAGTAGATAGCCTTGAGTAGATAGCCTTGAGTAGATAGCCTTGAGTAGATAAGCTTGAGTAGATACTATGTACTCGCGTTATTCACACAACTACAACAACATTTAGTTATTGACAGAATAACACTTTTTTTCATAAGACTACGAGAACACTGTGTTATTCACATAACAAGAACACTGATATTAACATAACAAGAACACTGTGTTATTCACATAACAAGAACAATGTGTCATTGACAGAACCCCAAGAACATCGTCATACACAGAACTAAAAGAACACTTATCCACGGAACTACAAGAACACTGTTATTCAAAGAACTACAAGAACACGGGGCAAGAACACAGGAAAACGTTCATCTGGAACAAATAACTTGAATGCCACACGTTTCCACAGGAGTGAAAATCACACGAATTTATCACAGGTATATCTCAGGTAAACTCAAAAGTATACCAATATTCATCTACACAGGTATACACCGACGAAGGCCCAGTAGGAGACCAAAGTATACTCATGTATACCAAAATATATCTCCAATTTCATTCAATAACCTTGACCAAAACGCTGTAAAAAAAATCAATTTAACTCGCATCGTTCTATAAATGTAATTTTGTAATACAATTAAGTATTGCGTGGCGAGATAATTACTTACATAATTCTATATATTTATTTAGTTTTAATTCTCGCAAAAGTATTTCAAAGCATAAAAAGCCTTCGTGATTAATTAGCTGTAGATTAATTATTTTAATGAAGGGAAGGGGTCCTCTTCGCAGTGGTAATATGATGAATATGATGCTTTTGCTAAAATTATGTGGTGAAGATCATGACTATATTCTTGAAGGTGAAGATTAGATCATGATACTGATGGTGAAAATAATGAAAGTGATAATTTTGGGTGGAAATGATGTCTTAATAATTGTGTCGTAGTGTTATAATTTTGTCTGTGTTCGTTTGAGTACATGTGGAGAGTGTGTACATATTTGTGTACATTAGCACTTTAATTCAAGTGCGTTGAGGGGTTGGGGGGGGGGGGGTTGGAGAGTGTCTTGGGCAAGCACATTTGTGAGCCAAACTGGTGTGTGTGTGTGTGTGTGTGTGTGTGTGTGTGTGTGTGTGTGTGTGTGTGTGTGTGTGGTGTGTGTGTGTGTGTGTGTGTGTGTGTGTGTGTGTGTGTGTGGTGTGTGTGTGTGTGTGTGTGTGTGTGTGTGTGTGTGTGTGTGTGTGTGTGTGTGTGTGTGTGTGGTGTGTGTGTGTGTGTGTGTGTGTGTGTGTGTGTGTGAAAAATAGGCCTGTGTGGAGGTGAAATCATGGGTATTTTTAACTTTGTTCACTTATTATGCACCTCATACCTATCCTGTGGGCGGTACTGGACCTCATACCTATCCTGTGGGCGGTAGTGGACCCCATACCCATCCTGTGGGCGGTAGTGGACCCCATACCCATCCTGTGGGCGGTAGTGGACCCCATACCCATCCTGTGGGCGGTAGTGGACCCCATACCCATCCCGTGGGGGTAGTGGACCCCATACCCTTCCGGTGGGCGGTAGTGGACCCCATACCCATCCGGTGGGCAGTAGTGGACCCCATACCCATCCTGTGGGTGGTAGTGGACCCCATACCCATCCCGTGAGTGGTGGTGAATCCATTTCTTACCCTAACCTAACCTAACACAACCCAAACGAACCTAACCAGACCTTAAATCAAATAATCAATTCTAACCTAATCCACCTCAACCCAAATCAACCTAACTTGACCCAACCAGCCACCACAGCTAAGATGTTTGGTCGCGTCTGAGTTCCCATACTGGCAACTAGGCAGGGCTAGTCGGAGACCGGGCCGCGGGGCCATTGATCCCCGGAAGCTACCCTAGGTTATATATACAGCCTAAGGGAGGCGCAGCGACTCTCTTCATTTCCCAACATATAATACTATAAGATATACAATGTAAAACAAGTTGACAGTAGATTGTTTAATTCTACGTAATTTATCTACAGTAAGCAATTTGATTTCATGAGAAAATATATCACTGATTTGGAGATTAAAAGGAATTTTAGCACATATATATTTTCCTGTTTTCTGGGAGTCTCTTTTTTTTGTATTTAGTGATATTTTTTTTCTTGCGGAAAGACATTTCCATCTTCTCTAATGCCAGCTTTTCAGCTCAGCTCGCGTCTCAAGAAAATTGGAAAGCAATTTAGAATAATAGGATGGAGTCTTAGATCACTATAATATAGAATGCTTTGTACACACACACACACACACACACACACACACACACACACACACACACACACACACACACACACACACACACACACACACACACACACACATACAGGGGCCAGGTAGCCTGGTGGATAGCGTGCAGGATTCGTAATTCTGTGGCGCGGGTTCGATTCCCGCACCCGGCAGAACTGTATTCAATATGGTCTCCAGTTATCACGGGGGATCCTAACAAGAGAACTTTTCCAGCAGTTACTCCCCCAGGGCGCCGCGCTGGAACAACTTGGCTGAGGTAAAGAAGTTGGGATGGCTGGAAGCTGGCGTGTGTCAGTGTGTTATGTCCGGGTGACAGCTGCTGCGCCTCCTATTGAATTACTGCTATCGACCGTATGGGGCTGTTATTTTAGTGTGTGTGTGTGTGTGTGTGTGTGTGTGTGTGTGTGTGTGTGTGTGTGTGTGTGTGTGTGTGTGTGTGTGTGTGTGTGTGAGTGTATTGACCTAGTTGTACTCACCTAGTTGTGCTTGCGGGGGTTGAGCTCTGGCTCTTTGGTCCCGCCTCTCAACCGTCAATCAACTGGTGTACAGGTTCCTGAGCCTATTGGGCTCTATCGTAGCTACACTTGAAATTGTGTATAGAGTCAGCCTCCACCACATCACTGCCTAATGCATTCCATTTATCAACTACCCTGACACTAAATAAATTCTAATGTCTCTATGGCTCATTTGGACACTCAATTTCCACCTGTGTCCCCTTGTGTTAAATAGTCAGTCTTTATCTACCCCTATCAATTCTTTTGAGAATCTTGTATGTGGTGATCATGTCCCTTCCCTAACTCTTTTTGACTTCCAGCGATGTGAGGTTTAATTCCCATAGTCTCTCCTCGTAGCTCATACTCCCTCAGTTCGTGTGTGTGTGTACTCACCTAGTTGTATTCACCTAGTTGTGTTTGCGGGGGTTCAGCTCTGCTCTTTCGGCCCGCCTCTCAACTGTCAATCAACTGTTTACTAACTACTTTTTTTCCACACCACACACACACACACACACACACACACACACACACACACACACACACACACACACACACACACACACACACACACACACATACACACACACACACACACACACACACACACACACACACACACACACACACACACACACCAGGAAGCAGCCCGTGACAGCTGACTAACTCCCAGGTACCTATTTACTGCTAGGTAACAGGGGCATTCAGGGTGAAAGAAACTGCCCATTTGT